>JACYFF010019584.1:120436038-120447587 GCA_017589665.1 Selenicereus undatus | reverse complement strand
ATATATATATATATATATATATATATGGGGGGGGGGTTTGTGGGTGGCTGTGGGCATATATTTGTAAATACATTTCAGATTTAATGTTTGACGCATAGTAAGTTTCGCACAACTTTGATATGAATTCCTAGCTTAATAGCCTATTAAAAAATTTAAAAAAATTACTAAGATTTTTAATATTATTATTTTGGTCTTGTAGAATTTTTTTGAATAATATACATATTAAAATATTCCGACTCCAATATTGATATTGTTGCCTTTTTAAAGATATGTGTAATAAAATATTATGGTTAAGTATTTATCAATTGATCTCACACAAGTATTATGTTAATATTATTACTACCAAAAAACAATGAATAGAGGTTGACGTTTTGATTTATTATATTTTCTTTGAACATATTAAATAAATATAAATACAAATATGAAATTTTAAATATTAGATATAATATGATGATAGTCGTTATGAATCTTCTATATGCAATATAATACTATCTTTGCAAATTACAATCAAAATGTATGAAATTACTCTCAAGTTTGAGAGAATAAGAGTTTAAGCGATCCTCGTCCCTTTCTTTTAAGCAGAGTTTGTCAATCTTCATATTCTATAGATAAGAGTATTATCTATAAATACATGCACATATGATATGATATGATATGATATATACATATACATACATACATACATACATACATACATACATACATATATATATATATATATATATATATATATATATATATATATATATAAGAAAACATTCCAAACCTAACATTTGATGCATGACAAGCTCTCACAACTTTGGCATTAATTCATAGCCTAGATCCAAGTTTATTAAAAAAAATAATAAAAGGTTTTTAATTTTTATTATTATTATTTTTATCTGTTCAATTTTTTTAAAAAAATATACATATTAAAAGATTTTAACCCTAACATTATTATTGTTGCCTTTTCTTAGACAAATATACATAAGAAAATATTGTGATAAAATATTTACCCATTTATTTTACACTGATATCATGCTGATAGTAATAATACCAAATAATAATAAATAGAGATTAACTTTTTGATTTATTATCTTTTTTTGAACATAAATATAAATGTTAAATATTAAGTGTCAAATGTGATATAATGACAGTTATGAATCTTATATATACAAGATAATACTATTAGTGCAAATTACCACCAAAAGATACAAAATTATTTTTGATTTTGAAAGAAGAAGAGTCCAAACAGTACCTATCCTATTTTTTTGATAGAATTTGTACATTCATTCATATTTCACATGTAAAATTATTTTCCATAGGTGCATGCACGTATAATAATATTTTTAAAATAAATGCGTAATAGTTTTGTATGTTATAGTTAATTTAAAAAACCATTGAATTATACTAAAAAAAAGTCATTGAGTTTTTTAATTCCATAAATCTCTAGAATTTTACATAAGTTTGTTAGATTATTGATTGTAATTTATATATATGGTTTTTATAAGGGTAAAAAGTGAAAACATTTTTTGTGCAATTAAAAAATCATAATGATGACTACAAGGAAAAATTCATGAGATTTCCCATACATTTGCATGGGTATGGGCATACTAATTTATTTTTAAATAAATACATAATAATTTGTATATTTTTAATTAACTTAAAAAAGGCTTAGAGTTTTTTAATTTAAAAACCTCCAAGATTTTACATATGATTACTAGATTATTAATTATAACTCGTATATGCTATTATAATAGTAAAAATAAAACCTTGTGCGTCACACAACATGAGTACTAGTTATCTACATAAATTATCTCACAAAGATGAGCCTGAAAATCCTTACTTTGGCCTTGTTTTCTTCTATGATTAGGAGGATTTAACTTACAGCTTACAGTTCTTTATAACTCTTTACAACTCTTCATAGTTTCTTATATCTACTTACATCTCCTTTAGGGGTGTTCATTATTCAGTCCAAACTTGGACCGGATCGAAGACCGGCCTATATTGGACCGAACCGGACCGAACCGAATGAATTCGGTCTGGTCTGCGGTCCCCAAATTTTTTTTATTCGGCCTTCGGTCCGATCCGGTCCGAACCAAGGAGTGAATAAAAAAATTTTAAAAACCGACTTTTTACTTATTCAATTTTAATTTTCTTTTGCAACTTATAATTTCTCAAACATTCAAGAATATTAATTTGTTTTTCATGGTGAAAATATGTTGAAATTGTTCATATTAAAATAAATATAGGATGTTCATATCGTAAAAATTTGCTAGGTTGACAACTTGGTTCGGTTCCAATTCGGTCCTTGACTTATTCGGTCTTGTCCACGGTCCATAACTTTCCTCTTATTCGGTCATCGGTCCAACCCAATATGGTCCGGTTCGATCCAAATTTGGACCGATGAACACCCCTAATCTCTTTACATCTTCTTAAAATCTCCTTATATATTTTTTGATGACATTCAACTTATTATCTAATTTTTTCTCATATTTATATAAATATATATATTTTTAAATATACTATTAATATAAAAAAATCTTACAGCTTTTTTATGAATATAGTATCTGTATAAACATAAAAACAAAATTTGACGACGTAAACTAATACTTGAGCTTCGACATGAAACATATATGTTACTATAGAGAAAATAAGTCAACATATTTTAAAACTACAATACAAAAATTACATTAATGTTTGAGTTTCGACGTGAATCATGCATGAAAATAGTCAAACTGTAGATGACGAAAATATTTTAACTATTTCATCCATAAGTTTATCCATGAAGACTTGGTTGTTATCATAGTACGAATTGAACATTAGATCAAATTTAATTCCAACACGTTTAATTCAACTTAGATTTCATTTTTAGGGTTCTATTCAATTTTGTTGAGATTTTTTCAAAAAAAAAATTACTTATAGGGAGGTGAAACTAATGTTAATACAAAAAAATCACCTTAAGTGTGGAACATATTTAGTTCTACATATTTGTTGGATTGAATTTATCTTGTTGATATTTAATTGACTTGTTTAAAAGTCTATTTTCATTAGTTAGGTTATTTCAATATTATTTTTCACGATCCAAAATGATAATTGTAGAAAAGTAAATGTTTTCATGTAAGCTTAAAATATAATTTGTGTAGTGATGTTGTAAAATTTATTTCATAAATATCAGTGAGACAACTAATTTATTTTCATGAAATAATTTCTTTCTTAATTCACACATTAAAGATCAACAATTATATATATACATATATATATATATATTATTATACTATACAACTTTTTAATAATTCAAATATATATTATATTTATTTTTACAGCTCCTTACAACTCATTTATTTTCTGTTTGGATATTAGAGGGGGAGGGAAGGGAAATGGATGAGAGGAAAAATGTATTTACCTTGTTTAGATTTGAAATGGATGGGAAGAGAGGCTAACTATATGTGTTATGTTTGGATTAGAAAAGAGAGGGGACGGAAGGGGAAGAGGAAGGAAAAATTACTATTATTTATAAAGTATTACGATTAAAATTTTTATATTACTTTTCTTCCCTTCTATTCACCCTCAATTTGAAAGAAATAAAAAAAATTTATGAAAATTAATAAAGATGAAAGATTCTCCATCTTTTTCCTTATCTTGTTTTTTCCAAACAAGGTGAAACGTTCGATCTCTTATCTTATATTTTCTCACGGTTACATCTTACTGTCAAAAAGAACAAACTCTTTGTGCCAACCCCTCCAGACAATTTGCTGCATATGTTGGGTAGGTTGCCGTTGCCCCAAACCATTGTACGCTCTCTCAATTCTGAAGTCTCATCTTCGCTACTCTCTGTCTCTCACTCTTAAACACGCCCCGCATTGTTAAATTCCCACCGTCTACGCACTCTTACAGTCTTACGGATCAAAATCTCCAGTACCCAGAGACAAATTTCGATTTTTTCACCCAATTCCTGGTTTGGGAATGTCTTATGTTAGGGAATCCATTGAATTCCATCTCTAAATAAAAAACGATGATGAATGGTTTGGGAAGAGCGAGTGCTTCTTCAGACGGGGAAGAGGACCGCCGGAACTTGATTCCCCTGAATGGAACCATCAGACATGCCTCAAACTCTCACTCATTTTCCTCCTTCGACATCGCTGACAGTGGGTTGAGCTCCTCTGAGTGGCGCCGCCTCAAATTCGACAAGAAAAGGTATCTTCTGTTGATCTTAGTACCTTTGTTGGTTATCCTCCTTTACTTTCTGGTAGGTTTTCTGACTCCAAGCAACTTGATTCGCTCCACTTCTGATAGTACGGGGGAATCAGAATTAAGGGCTCTGTATCTTTTGAGAGAGCAGCAGTTGGGTTTAATTTCTGTGTTGAATCGTACAGTTGGCATTTTAGCTGCATTAGGATCAAATTCTTCATCAAACAATGATAATAGTGGTAATGAAACTTCTGGGTCCTTGAACTTGAGTGAAATGCCTGGCGGGAAGTCTGTCTTTGACGAGTTTAAGGCTGGAATTTATGAGGGGATTCTGTTGAATGAGGAAATCGAGCGGGTTTTATTGTCAACCCATAATGATGGTAATGTTTCAGAGTCTAGTGTTGGCAATGAGCAGTTGTTGATGGGAGGCATTGACATGTGCGGGAAGGTGGACCATAAGTTGTCACAGAGGAGAACTAGTGAGTGGAAGCCGAGGTCGGACAGGTACTTATTTGCAATTTGTACATCAGGGCAAATGTCAAACCACTTGATTTGTCTAGAGAAGCATATGTTCTTCGCAGCACTCTTGGGCAGGGTTTTGGTTATTCCTAGCCCTAAGGTAGACTATGAGTTTAGCAAGGTGATGGATGTTGAGCATATAAACAAATGTTTAGGGAGAAAGGTAGTTGTTACGTTCGAAGAGTTTTATGAGGCAAAGAAGAAGGATTTGCGCATTGACAGGTTTATCTGCTACTTCTCGCTACCCCAGAATTGTTTTGTTGATGAAGACCATGTCAAGAAGTTGGAATCATTGGGTTTATCAGTGCCAAAGCTTGAATCACCTTGGGTCGAGGATGTGAGCAAACCGAAGAAGAGGACAGTTCAGGATGTCAAGGGCAAGTTTTCTTCTTCTGATGAGGTTATTGCAATTGGAGATGTCTTCTTTGCTGATGTGGAGAAGGGTTGGGTGATGCAGCCTGGAGGTCCTATCGCTCACAATTGTAAAACTTTGATTGAACCCAGTCATCTAATTATGGTTACTGCCCAACGTTTTGTTCAAACATTTATGGGTAAGGATTATTTGGCCCTCCATTTTCGAAGGCACGGGTGGTTAAAGTTCTGGTATGTTCCTCATCATGCACTTTTCTTCCACCCAACCTTTACCTAAGCATTTTTAACTTTATTTTATAGTATCCAGAAAGCATAGGTCAATTCTTCTCCTCCTTTTTGTTTTTCCCCCCGCTGGGATATTCTGAACCTTCAATTTGGGACTTCAGTTGTTTGTGCCTAAGCCATTGCTGTTTGTTGACCATCTCATTAGTCCTTATACATTCATCTTTTTTTTATATTCCACTGTCAAAAGCTGCTTGTATGGGAACATGGAGTATATAAAAGGGCAGCCCGGTGCACAAGCATTCTGCGTTCACGTAGGGTCTGGGGAAGGGCCGTACCCTGAGGGGTGGATTGTAGGCAGCCTAACCTGACTTTGTCTGTGGCTGATTCCATGGCTCGAACCTGTGGCCTTTTGATCACACGAAGACAACCTTACCGTTGCTCCAAGGCTCCCCTTCCATGGGAACATGGAGTATAAAGACTGAAAATATACCAGTTCATATTGTTTTGATCTGTCAAGATAAAGTCTTGAGACCTCCCAAAACTGTCGCTGGTTCTGACTTATTTGATTATTCCTGCTAAGTAACACTCCTTCAATAGATTATTGGGGCAACAAGAAGCTCCATATTGCGTATAAGTGCTTGAAATAAATGACCAAGGGTAATGTGTGTGTACTTTGATCTTCTTGATTGTTGAGTGGGCTGGATGACTAATACAATCAAACTCGAATGAATTGAAGAGCTCATTTAGCATGGCCTCTTAGTACTGCTGGGTCTATGAAAGACACTTAACTATCTTGCCTTGATGCTCAATTTGTCTGGTTTCAAAAGTTAATACTCCACTTTCTTTGTATGGTAGTCTTTTCTATTCAGCATTACAGAGAATCTAACAATGTATCTGTCTTGGTTTTGCAGCAATGCTAAGAAGCCAAGTTGCTTTTATTCTGTTCCCCAGGCAGCTGACTGCATTAAACGAGTAATTCAAAGGGCCAATACACCAGTTGTATATCTTTCGACTGATGCTGCAGATAGTGAAACTGGGTTACTTCAGTCTCTAATTGTTATTGATGGAAAATCTGTTCCACTTGTTCAGCGGCCAGCTCTGAATTCAGCTGAGAAATGGGATGCTTTGCTGTATAGACATGGCCTTGAGGGAGATCCCCAGGTGAACTTGTATGTTACTGCTCAGAATGTTTGCATAACCAACATAACAATATGTCCCACCCAAGGAAGGTGGTGTGTGTTTTTTTTGGGGGGGGGGGGGGGGTTGCAGATTGGACTGTTTTAATCTCACAATTGAATTGCACAGTGCCTACCTCTGCTAGACCTTGGATTTTAAAGTTGTTGGTCATCTACGATGAAAGATATCATCCTTAGTCCATTATATTCTAGAGCTTTCTTTATAATTGTCCCAACAAAAAATCTGAAGGTTTGTTTCTAATTGCCCCCCCCCCCCCCAAAATGAAGATTCCTTTTTTTTTAAACCACTAAAATTATATTTTTACCACTGATATTCTGACTTTTGAGGTTTGTTTGGAAGGAGAGTAAGGAAGAACTTAGGAGAATTAGTGGGAGTACTGACTCCCTTTACCCATGCTTGTGAGTATTTCATTAAGGGTGAGGAGTTTTGGCTTCCTACCAACCCTTCTTTGCTCTTATTTCTTTTACTTCTTATTTGAGGTGTAAAGGAGAGTATTTTCCATTCACTAATAAAAAACAATTTTATTATCTATTATTTTAATAAAAATACAAATGCATGCAGTGGTTCTAAACATCACCTTTATACTTGATAGTCTTATATCGGATAATTATCAATTAATAATCTGGTATATTTTTCTTCCCTCATTGCTTACTCTCTGTTGCTCTTTCTAAAACATCATAGCATCAAAGAGGAGCTACGCTTCCTTACCCTGCATTACTCTCACCTCAATGTTATTAACTCTCGTTTACTCACCTCCTGGACTTCCGAATAGATCCTTAAGAATTTGATGCAGACAGTGAAAACGAATTAATCAGCTGGCAGCAACAGTCTATTTTAAAATTATATTTGCAACCAACATCTCCTCCCTGAAGTGGATAAAATCAAGCAATTCATCTTATGGGGAGCTTTTATGCGTTATGGTAGCTGCAAACTTCAGTTGTGTAGTTGCTCCACATTATTATATGTCCTGATTCCAGATATTCCATTTCATTTGGGAAGATACTTTGGCACTATAGAAATCAGGGTGTAATGGGATGAAAGAAGAGTAAACCATGGACAGCGCCATCATTAATTTACATTGCAGAGGGACTTCCTGTGACATTTGAACTGGTGTTGCAGATTTCAGTCTACTTTTCTTGTGTTCAAGAGGTAAAATAGAAAAAGAAGGATTAAGAGAACATTTTTAACATTTCTCAACATAGTCACATCCACCCTAACTGTCTTCTTGTGAGATTTAAACAGGATGAAAGTGATTTTTGGCTATTTTCTGTTCAATTATCTGACTCTATTTCAGAAGAGTGCATTGATTGCAGGAATTTTTCTTTTCTGTTCATCTATTAATAGAGTTTTACATTTTAAAGGTGGAAGCTATGCTGGATAAAACAATCTGTGCAATGTCTAGAGTGTTCATTGGATCCTCAGGATCTACTTTCACTGAAGACATCCTAAGGCTAAGGAAAGGCTGGGGTCTGACATCCATTTGTGATGAGTTTCTCTGCCAGGGTGAGCTACCAAACTTCATAGCAGAGGATGAATGAAGTATTCAGGAGTAGCTTCTTCAGTACTTTGATTGTCGGCCAGCCCCTACAAGGTATTGGACTGTAAGTGGTGTATGATAAATGCCACAGCTATTAATTCCCTAGTTCTGGTTGTTTGTATCCTTAGTGATCAAAAGAGTGGATTGCATATTTGAATTTTTAAGTGCAAAGAGATAAATACTATGAGGCCTGTTTTGCCATTATGATCTAGGAAAATTCTCTGTCTCTTCAATATTTGGTGATATACATATACTCACATGTTCTTTTTTTTTTTTTTTTTTCTTGGGTTCCAAGAGAAGTATTTAACATTTAAAGAGTAGTGCCTTCAGTTATGCTGGTAAATCTTGCATGCACTTGTAAAGTGTGTAGCAACCGTGCTGGTTGCTCGTTGGGACCTCATGCTAACTGGACTGCTCAGTGGAGCTCAATTGCTGAAGACCTTTCTTTCTTTTTACAGTCAGAAGTACTCAACTAGGTATTCCTTGGTATCAGCCAGTGAGGTTTTAGCTTAATGGCTAAGAATAAGTCCCTTAGTATGAAATTGTATTTTGCTAGCTTTTGCATCTTCTGTAAGTCTTAAAGGGGAAAAAAGGGATTGCAGGGGTACTAGAGGAGATCGCACTTATTTAGAGTTGAGGACTTTGAAGGATCAGGGTGGGCATTGTGTACCCTAACCTGGTCAACTCAAGCTCCTCCAGATTAAGTTCAAGCAGGAGGGCCTTGAAACAAGGTTAACAAAGCATGATTCTGGTGCTTGTTGACATCTCCAGCCCTCTTTCTCCCATTTCTCCTATTCTTTGATTCTGAAATATTGAAGTTATTGAATTCCCCATGCTTTTATTGTCACTGTTTCTGAATAAGTACTAATCTTCTTCAAGTAAACGAGTCTGTTTACGGCTTTTAGTCTATAGATTACATTAAGTGTCAACCAGTCAAATTTTGCACAGGCAGTGTGGGGACTGTGACAAATAAATTTAACATTCTTAAATGACGATTGAAATCCATTGAGAGAAATCCCACAATTATCCTATGCATGCAGTAACGTCCAGATCAGAAAATAATGAGTGAGAATGAGCAGCATTTCTATTCCATATCACTTTTCTGCGCAGCCCCTGAGAATGGGAAGCATCTGTATGTCGTATATTTTTTTTTTTCTTCGGGCCCAATTTTCTTTTGTTTGCCTCATTGCTCAAATGGAGACTTATGTCAAGTCCACTCATGGTCCACAGCTAGATGCAAATGCTTTTTGACCGATTTTAAGGCATCCATGGTTAATAGCTGCTAAAGTATCCATGTAAGTAAATGCTTTTCCATGAATGACTTGAAAAAGTTTATCAATTGGGCATTACAATTTGTAATTTTCGTATATCTTTGCATAGCCCATTTGTCTTGGTGTAAAGTATCTTCCAAAGGCGGAATCCCATAATCACAAGAACAGTTGTGAAGACTGTGGAGAAGCCAATGGTAAATCCTTCAAGAAAAAGTTTCTCATCCTTGCTTTCACTGAGTGCATCCTCTGTATGTCTTGTTCCTGGAATTGGTGGGTGAGCAGAAGATTGCTGCAGAATTTGACCACATAACCCCTGGTTCCCAATATAACTACATTCTGTAAAAGTATCAAACTGGCTTCCTGTTGGTATTGGCCCCTCAAGATTGTTGTAGGAAACATTGAACTCAGATAAGAAATGGAGGCCCTGCACCGATGTTGGAATCTCTCCTCTCAAATTATTCTGAGAGAGATCTAGCATTTCTTTGTTTGTCATTGTAGGCACTCAAAATTTGTTCATGCCGTACCAAAATTAAATTTAATTAATTAATTGGGCCAACCCTTTTAATTAATTTAATTAAGCCCAAAGACTCACAACTCAAGCCCAAAATGAAGCCCAACTGACTATCAAGTCCGGGTCCAGTTAAAATTCGAGTCAAAACCCAAATCGAGACTCAAGACGGCTACCAAGTCAAGCCACGACCTAAAAGCCCGAACGACGTTCAAGTGATGGCGCGGTCAAAAGTCAAAGTCAAAAGTCAAGGGTCAAAGGTCAAAGGTCAAAGGTCAAAGTCAACATCGGCTCACAAGTCAAACATCAAAGACGACTCTCAAGTCAACGTATGGTTAAAGCTCGAGGCGACTTCCAAGTCAATGCTCGGTTCAAACCCGGAAGACTCAAAAGTCAAAGTCAAACAAATGAAAGTCAGGCAGCCTACGGTAAAGCCTGATTGAAAGGCCCAAAACCTAGGTCAAGGCCCAAAACCCAAGTCAAGGAGGAGGGGTTTTCCTATAAATAGGTCACCACCCCCTTTGTTTCAAGGGTTGGAAAATCCATCCTTGAGAGAAAGAATCAGAGGAGTTTGTATTTATAGAGATTGTAACCCAATTGAATCTATAAAAATTCAATCTTTATAATTTGTGATTACAAATTTGGCACGCTCGGTGGGACGTCTCTACCTCTCATCTCTTTCTCTTAAAAATCAAGACTTTCAAGTCACAAGAACATCATCTTCAAGGAAGACATGGCTACAAAGAACGTTGCCGCGCAAACTTCAAAGAAGAAGAGCACAAGACCTCTTTCGCGCACATCATGTGGGGTGAGCGTCACTTCTAGCAAGTGCGCGCGCACAATGAACACCAGAAGTATGGCGAAAGCTGCTGCGCCAACTGCTCCTGGGCAAACTGCGCTACCCCCACCTAAACTCCAAGACTTGAAGATGCAGCAAAAGGCGTCCTCTTGGATGGGTAAAATTCAAAACGTCCAGCTTCAATCTCCAGTCTGCGAGGTTGAAGACTACTACAGCAGTAACTCTTCTTCGCCCTCACCAAAGGGGGCGCGCATGCCGGAGACTGAAGTGGAGTCCACCAAAACTGTTGTCATGCCAGCCATGATGACAGGCACAACCACTCTGGAAGAGGAGATGGCTAACATGAAAGCCATCCTAGAAAAACTCACCAGGGACAACGAAGAAAAGGAAGCGCGCATTAAGCTTCAAGAAGAAAAGATTGCTAAGCTGATCAGGAAGTTAGAAAAACGGCCAGCTCAATCTTTCACAAAGGACTCAGAAAGTGAGGACTCAGAAAAAATGTCCATCCACATTGAAACCTCTGACAGCGAGAAGCAGTCAAAGAAAGGCGAAACCCCTAAACATGTCAAGTCATCTGGATCAATGACCATTGAGCAAATCCAAGACATGATAGCAAATGCTGTTAAGGTGCAGCTAGGTGAAGGTTCGCGCAGAACTCACCTATACACCAAACCTTACACTAAGAGGGTGGATGCTCTTCGCATGCCCCACGGCTACCAACCCCCCAAGTTCCAACAATTCGATGGGAAAGGCAATCCAAAACAGCATGTCGCGCACTTCATTGAGACGTGCAACAATGCTGGGACTGACGGCGACCTTATGGTGAAACAGTTCGTCAGAACATTGAAAGGTATTGCCTTTGACTGGTATACCGACTTAGAACCTGAATCCATTGATAGCTGGGAACAAATGGAGCAAGAGTTCCTCAACAGGTTCTACAGCACTCAGCGC
>JACYFF010019584.1:120405879-120431038 GCA_017589665.1 Selenicereus undatus | reverse complement strand
GCTGCGACGAGGTAGGGTTTTCGGGGGTTCGAGACGCTAGGTTGCAGCAGCAACGAAGGGCTGGGCAGAAGCTCACTGATGTCTGGGCATTTGGTGGCTGATCGAGCAAAGAAAGCAAGAAGAAGGGAAACAGTGCTGTGCTTCACGTGAGAAAAGCGTGGCCTTTAATCAGCTAAAACCAAACAGCAGGCCAGGCTTTGGTGTGTGAAGCAAGGTGGAAGCTTGCTTAGGCCCAATCGAACCGTAAAGGAAGAAGGAAAGGGTAAGTAAAGTGAGTCATGTGAGTGGCATGTGATTCACTTAAGTGAAACAAGCGAGACCACCGTGCTAGGTTTGCGAAATGGATACCTGAAATGGCACGTTTCAAAAAATTTTCGAGACATCGGTCACCTCTCAAACGACAAGTCTCGTATGTGACCTTGTCTCGAGGGGGCAATTTGTAGGCACTCAAAATTTGTTCATGCCGTACCAAAATTAAATTTAATTAATTAATTGGGCCAACCCTTTTAATTAATTTAATTAAGCCCAAATACTCACAACTCAAGCCCAAAATGAAGCCCAACTGACTATCAAGTCCGGGTCCAGTTAAAATTCGAGTCAAAGCCCAAATCGAGACTCAAGACGGCTACCAAGTCAAGCCACGACCTAAAAGCCCGAACGACGTTCAAGTGATAGCGCGGTCAAAAGTCAAAGTCAAAAGTCAAGGGTCAAAGGTCAAAGGTCAAAGTCAACATCGGCTCACAAGTCAAACATCAAAGACGACTCTCAAGTCAACGTATGGTTAAAGCTCGAGGCGACTTCCAAGTCAATGCTCGGTTCAAACCCGGAAGACTCAAAAGTCAAAGTCAAACAAATGAAAGTCAGGCAGCCTACGGTAAAGCCTGATTGAAAGGCCCAAAACCTAGGTCAAGGCCCAAAACCCAAGTCAAGGCCTGTCTTGACTTGGGAGGAGGGGTTTTCCTATAAATAGGTCACCACCCCCTTTGTTTCAAGGGTTGGAAAATCCATCCTTGAGAGAAAGAATCAGAGGAGTTTGTATTTATAGAGATTGTAACCCAATTGAATCTATAAAAATTCAATCTTTGTAATTTGTGATTACAGTCATATTTGAAAACTCTGGTGGAATGCTGCCTGAGAATAAGTTCCCACTGAGATCCAGCTCTTGAAGACCTTGTAATTGGCTTCGCTCAACTGGGATATTACCAGCAATATCGTTGCCCTTAAGGAGTATCCCTATTCCCAGCAGGTGGAGATAAGTAGCCTTTTGGATATTGTCAAATATGGGGAGCTCAAAATAACTATTTCAGGTATGTGTTTTTAAGGGTTTGCTGTGACATTAGGGACTTCTCTGTGTATTTCTTGTTGCGTGAAATAGCATCTTTTATAATTTGTGTGTAGATGGCAAGGTCCAAAAAGGCCTGTAATTGTATTTTTCGATGAAGTTGATGCCATAGGAGGTGCATGTTTTGATGATGGTGTTGGTGGAGACAATGAGGTACAGCGTACTTTGCTTGAGATTGTGAATCAGCTTGATGGATATCATGCTCGTGGAAACATTAAAGTTCTCATGGCTACAAACAGGTAAAAATTTGCTTTGCTTATATGCATGCACTGCATTTACTTTGATTTTCTTTTTCTGTTTTGGGGGGGGGGGGGGGGGGGAAGCTATGGTGCTTTCCTGTCTCTGCTGGAGTTCGCAATTATAATCAACCTTTTGCTGATTTTTCTAGGCCTGACACACTTGATCCAGCCCTCTTGCGTCCTGGACGGTTGGATCGGAAGGCTGAGTTTGGCCTTCCAGATATGGAGGGTGGGACACAGATATTCAAGATTCATACCAGGACAATGAATTGTGAATGGATTATCCGGTTTGAACTTCTGGCTCGCCTTTGCCCCAACTCCATAGGTGATGAAACTTGTGTTCTTTTCTACCAACCAGTTACCCCCCCCCCTGGCCCATAAACTCAGCTGTTAAGGTTTTTTATTTTTTATATTTTCAATGCTATATTCCAAGTAGCTAAATGGAGGACACATTAGCCCCCAAAATAATGGAGGAAAAGAAAATGTGTTATACACATTGAACTGCATGGAGAAGTAAACGTGAATGTGACTAACATTGTTAAATGTTAATGCAGGTGCTGATATCAGGAGTGTGTGCACTGAAGCTGGAATGCTTGCTTTTAGAGCTAGGAGGAAAACTGTTACAGAGAAGGACTTCCTTGATGCGGTGAACAAAGTCATTAAGGGTTCCCAGAAGTTCAGTGCAACTCCCAAGTATATGGTGTACAATTAGAGAGTTGCCATCGCTTAAATCCCAAGTTTCAGAGCTTGATCTTAATGCTTCTGATGCCCGGTACTCATGCTATGACCAGAGACTGATGCTGCTCATCTCTCTGCACAACTCTGCTCTCAGATCTTTTGCCAGTGTTACTAGGTTATTATCAGATTGAGGAAGCTGTATTTCTTCGATAAAGTAGTAAAAGGAAATTTAGTTGGCATTGTGGTTTTCATGTTGAAATTGGAATTTCATTAGCCAGACTTTTGTGTGAGGTAGTCAAGTAGTTTGAGCTGCTTCAAAGCATCCAATCTTCAAGACTTGTTTTTAGCAGGGTCTCGTTTCAGGTTGAATTCTTGGAGAACCCCTGCAAGGGTTTCTTGAGAATGTTCATGTTTTATGTGTCGCCTAACTCTTATTGCCAGATTGGTTTAGACCAATTGTCTATGTTCTGTAATATGTGCAATTAAATCTGAAGGATGCAATAGCTGAAGTTAATTGTTGCATGTGCATTGTGCTTCTACCCGACTACCCCATATCAAAAGCAAAATTGCGAAAGTACAGAGGCATACAAGACAACAGAAGAATAATTGTTAACAACATTCGGTCGTAAGCTCAAGTGTGATTTGTTGACCCAAACTGTACGGCAATGAAATATGAGGACACGAGTTCAAGTGCCCCATAGAAAGATCCAAGGGGGGTGTAAGGAGTAAGGCAATTAACTAAACCCTAAACCCTAAACCCTAAACCCTAAAACCCTAAACCCCAAACCCTAAACCCCTAACCCTAACCCCTAACCCTAAACCCTAAACCCTAAACCCTAACCCCTAACCCCTAAACCCTAACCCCTAACCCCTAACCCCTGAACCCTGAACCCTGAACCCTGAACCCTGAACCCCCGAATATTGGTCAATTGCTTACCCAAACTCTCCAATGCTCAATCAATGGCTTTATGAGGGATAACATGTCTCGGCTTTATATAGAAGCTGCCGTTTTATTTTTGTATCGCGATCTTTGTTCCAAAAACAATCCGAAAAAATGAGGTTGTTGTAGGTTTACGGCCAATTTGGATGGGGAATAGGGAGGAGTAAACGTGATAAACAAACAACTTAATCAAAATAAAAGGCCTTTGAGTTCTGTGAAGTGTCGTGCCTTTTTTCTCCCCCCTCTTTGTTTTTAATCCCTCAATTTATACATACGTGTTATGCATGGCGCCACAATGTAAAACCTAGCTTGGCTCTCAAGCTTCTAGGTTTCGAGATAGAAAAAGGAAACCAAACAATTATAAAATTCTATAATAATAAATCTAGTTAAATAAATCTAGTTTATTTCCTAATACTCCCCCTCAAGTTGGAGCATGTAGATCGAGAATGCCCAACTTAGCCTTGAGAAATTGAAACGGACTCTTGCCAAGCGACTTTGTAAATAAATCTGCAGATTGTTGTCTGGTTCCAATATGAGCTAACGTGAGAAGACCCGCTTCAAGTTTTTCCCGGGCGAAGTGATAGTTGATCTCAATGTACTTGGTCCTCTCGTGGAACACAGGATTGCGTGCAATATGCAGTGCTGCTTGGCTATCACAATAGAGTTTCATGGGGGAAGGAAAGATCCCCAAAGAGGCAAGGAAGGACCTTAACCAGATCAACTCACTAGTAGTAAGGGCCATGGAGCGATATTCTACTTCAGCTGAAGATCAACAGTTGCCTGCTTCTTGCTGTGCCAAGAAACTGATGACCCACCGAGCATGATGAAGTAACCAGACAGGGACTTTTGCAAAACAGGACAAGCGCCCCAGTCCGAGTCACAGTAGCCAATAACTTGAAGATTGCTATCGGACCGAAGCAAAATGCCTTGACCTGCGGTACCCTTCAAGTAGCGCAAAACGCATCATGCAGCGTCCAGATGCTCATCTCGAGGAGCTTGCATGAATTGAGAGAGGATGTGAACAGCATAGGTGAGATTGGGTCTGGTGATTGTAAGATAAATGAGACGACCAATAAGCCTTCGATATCGAGTAGGGTTCGGGAGGTGCGTTCCTTGTGCTAAAGCTAGGTGATGATTCTGTTCCATGGGAAAGTCGACTGGTTTAGCTCCTGGAAGTCCACACTCATCAATGATTTTGAGTGCATATTTTCTTTGACATAAGAATATCCCGTGGGGACCTTTAGCGACTTCAATACCGAGGAAGTATTTCAAAGAGCTCGAATCTTTAATACTAAAACATGCATGAAGGTGAGCTCTGAAGTGTCTGCATGCTTCAGTATTGTTGCCTGTAAGCACAATGTCATCAACGTATACCAAGACACCCATGAAAATGTCGTCCTTGCGATAAGTAAATAAGGAGTAATCCGCATAGGAATGTACAAACCCATACTTAGTCAACTTGGAGGATAGTTTAGCGAACCACTGTCTCGGGGCCTGCCGAAGCCCATAGAGAGACTTCTTGAGACGACAAACAGGGTTCGGGTCGGTACTCTTGAACCTGAGAGGCAATTTCATATACACTTCCTCTTCGAGGTTTCCATGCAGAAAAGCATTGTTGACATCTAGTTGATGCAGTTGTCAACCTTTAGTTGTAGCTACTGCCAAGAAACAGTGAATACTGATCATTTTCGCAACTGGCGCAAAGGTTTCATTATAATCAAATCACTCGATCTGGTGATCGCCTCCGATCACTAGGCGTGCTTTATATCTTTCAATGGTGTCATCGGATTTGTACTTGACCTTGTAAACCCATTTGCAGCTAATAGGTTTCTTGCCAGGCGAAAGAGGCTCGATGGTCCAAGTCTCATTCTTTTCTAAGGCCTTGATTTCGTCTGCCATGGCCTTACGCTAGTGGTCATTTTGCACTGCTTCATGATAAGACCGGAGTTCTGCAATCTTAGTAATGGCAGCTAGAAACTGTTGGTGTGAAGCAGAGAATTTTGTAGAGGTAACATAGTCCTTTAAAGGGTAATGCGTACCTGAGGATGCTTTTTGAAGAGGTGCAACGGGAGAAACGGGGTCATTAGGACGAACGGTGTAGCACAGGAACTCATCAAAGTGGGCTAATGGTGTAGGTGGGCCAAGCGTAGACTCTGGACTCCCTATGATCTCTCGCCCAGTTCGGCTCCAGTCTTCAGCAGGACCGGGATCAACACTGACTTGATCCTGGGCCATGGGAAGCCCAGTTGTAGGCTCGAGGGAGCTGCTGCTTGAGGATTGGGCCGGTGGTTGCTGGGCTGAGTCGCTCCCCCTGTCTCCAAGCGTGACTTCCATTTGGACTAGCCAAGTGTCTTCTTCATACCCGGTTGTTGGATGCAAGCCCAGATTGCTGCCATGCGTATGGTTGCCTTCACCGGAGCTGGATTTGAAAGGGAACACTCCTTCATGGAACACAACGTCCCTACTTTCAAAAAAATCGTGTGTTTCCAAATCATATAATTTCCGAGTTTTCTTGCGAGAAGGATAGCCTACAAAGATGCAACATCTACTTTGTGCTACAAATTTGTTACTCCCTCGAACTTGGCTTTTGGCATAGCATAAGCTACCAAAACCCTTAATTTGATCATAGGAGGGTTTTCCTTGGTATATAAGTTCATAAGGCGTCCTTCCATTCAATACCCTACTAGGAGTTCAATTTATTAGATATGCTGCTGTAAGGATGCATTCTCCCCAGAATTTTAAGGGAAGATGAGCTTGGAAACGAATGGCCCTAGCCACGTTTAAAATATGGCGGTGCTTACGCTCCACCCTTCCATTCTGCTACGGAGTGTCCACGCAGCTGGTTTGATGAGTGATACCCTTGTCCCGATAAAAGAGTTGCATGGGCCCACATTTGAATTTGGCTCCGTTATCGCTACGTAGCACCTTGACTTGCTTACTAAACTAGGTTTGAATCATGTTAATAAAGCTCCTTAGAAGATGTCCAGTTTCACTTTTCTCTTTCATGAGATACAACCATACCCCTCGGCTGCAATCATCAACCAAACTTAAAAAATAATGGGCTCCACATGTGGAGGGCACACAATGTGGGCCCCATATGTCGCAATGAACAATTTCAAATAATTCGTCTGCTTTATTATCACTAAGATGAAATGGCCTTCTAGTTTATTTAGCACAAAAACAAGCATCACATACATCATTATTTTTACTAACAGAAAAATCCAAATTTTTTGCAAACATCTTCATCACTTCTTCAGATGGGTGCCCCATTCTCTCATGTCGTAAGTCTCTTGCCTTAATTGCATTACTTTGATTCTTGAATGATGCTCCGCCATAGTAGCAGACCCCGTTTCTTTGCTCACCCGCTCTAATCGGCATCCTCGAAATACAGTCCTGTAAGACACAATGATCATCAAAAAATGTTACACTACAATTAAGATCTTTTGTAACTCTAGCAATTGAGACGAGGTTACAACTAAGATTAGGCACTAATAAAACATCGTTCAACTTTGTTCCATCATCCAGATATGCCAACCCGTGCTCGGTGGATAATGTTTGCATGCCGTTAGGTAAATTAATCTCAACGGGTGCCCAGGCTTGAGTATTTGATAGTAAAGTTGGATCGCCAGTCATGTGGGTTGATGCACCACTGTCCAACATCCATAGGCTGTTACCTGTGAGCTTCTCACTCGCGTATTTGGTTTGCTCTTTCAAGCTCATCAATCTCTGAACCTGCTTGGTGGTAAGGCCGGGAACAGTGGGTGAATCGGCTATGCTGGCTTTAGCCGTGGGTGTGGCCGCTACAGTAGCGTGAAGACCTTCTCGTCTCCCGCCTCTCCCACGAGCAGTGTTGCCTTGACCTCCCTTGTTTCCACGTCCTCCACGTCCTCGTCTGCGGGATCCCTAACCGGGTGGGTACCCGATTAGCTCGAAGCACCCGGTTTCGTCATGTCCAAATTTCCCGCAGTGGTTACAAGTGCTCCTTTCGCTGGTTTCGGTTGTCGTCCTGGTGCTGTTCACGGCGAAGGCAGCCGCCGACTCCAAATGGCCATTTCTGTTGATCATCAACTGTTTGTGGCTCTCTTCTTGCACTACCATATTAAATATGCAATCCAGAGAGGGCAATGGATCAATGGTCAAAACCTGACTTCTTATTGATGAATAAGCGTCATCGTTGAGTCCCATGAGAAATTGATGAGCCTTCTCCCACTCATATTTGTGAATGATTTTGATGGTAGCGTTACATGTGCACCCTGAACAGGTACAAAACAGAGGCTTGTCGAGGACCTCAAGTTCTGTCCATAAATTTGAGATTTTGGAATAGTACTCGACTACACTCAATCTTCCTTACTTACAATTTGTTATGCTCATTTTTAGTTGGTGTATCTTTGGAACATTAGCAATTGCGTATCGTTTCTTGAGTGTATCCCACATGTCCTTTGCAGTATCAGTGTAGGCTACACTTGTTCATAGCATGGGATTGATCACATTAAGGATCCACGAACAAAGCATCGAGTTTGCCATCTCCCAGGCTTTTAACTCGGATGAGTCGTCTTTCTTATCTTCAGGTTTAGTTAGGGTGCCATTGATAAACCCAAGTTTGTTTTTGGCCCTTAGAGTCGTCCTTACAGCCCTTTCCCAAAGATCATAATTTTTCCCATCAAAACACACTGCAGTAATCAAAATCCCGGATCGCTCTGATCGGTGTAGGTAATAAGGGGATTGTGGGTCTATGATGAATTTTGACATGGCTATGACATGGAGTGTGTTTCAATAGGAGGCTCTGATAACATGATAAACAAACAACTTAATCAAAATAAAAGGCCTTTGAGTTTTGTGAAGTGCCGTGCCTTTTTTCTCCCCCCTCTCTGTTTTTAATCCCTCAATTTATACATACATGTTATGCATGGCACCACAATGTAAAACCTTGCTTGGCCCTCAAGCTTCTAAGTTTCGAGATTGAAAAAGGAAACCAAACAATTATAAAATTCTATAATAATAAATCTAGTTAAATAAATCTAGTTTATTTCCTAATAAAACAAGAGTAAAGAAAAGTAAATACTCCTATTCACCGATGTTTGAGAGTAAGAAAATGAGGGTAAAGAGATATTACTAACCCTTACTCCCTCTCACTCCCATCAACCCACCATTTTCTTGCACTCCAAAATGGATTGTAAGGCGGAGTAAGGAGGGATAAGGAGAATTCAACCAAAAAAAAAAGGAAGGATAAGGAGAGAATATTTTACATATTTATCCCCACGAATGTAAGTATAATATATTTTAACATATTCAATAAGAACATATGTGTCAATTCCTTCCCTTACACAATGTTTGGATTGAGATAGAAAGGGGGAATGGAGGGGAAGAGCGGGAAAGGTAATGGAGGGAAAGGAAAGGAAAAGAATATGATTTGTATTCACTTTGTTTGAATAAATCATAAGAGGGAAAGAGGGGAGAACTATTAAAAATCTTTCGTTCCCCTTCTTTCTCCCCTATTTTGGGAATGAATAAAAACGAGAAGAATGGGGGAATGAAGGTGAAATGTTCAATTTGATTCTTCTTCCCTCCCCCTCATTTAATATTCTCAAATAAAAAGAGTAAGTGTTCATCAACCTTCATTCTCCTCCCCGATCCCCTCCACTTCTCTACCCTCAATCTAAGCATACCGTTAGTCTTATTTATTCTTGTATATTAATTTCAAATATGGGTTACTTCTTATCCTTCCTAACCTTCCAAACAAAAGCAGGCAACTCTTTTACTCCCCCTTACTACCCAGACGTTTCCTGTTCCATTTTCCACCCAGCTATTAGAAGAAGAGAGAAAATGGCGGGTGTTGAGAACAAGAGACTTTCAGCATTCCTGGAGTCGGGCATTTACAAGTTCCCGAATTCAAATGCGGTGTTCGTCGATCCCGTTCGAATCCTCAATCGCAATTACTCCCGATTTAGGGTTTCTCCTTCTGCATACTACTCTCGCTTCTTCAATCCCGAATTCGACGCCCAAACACTGCAAAACGGCGAACACGAAGCGCAGGAATCTAGGGTTTCTGCAAATAATCGAAAGCGGAAGCGGAACCAAAAGAAGAAAATCAAGCAACATTGTGCGCTTAATGAGAAAGAACTTCTTGCTGAACAACGCCACCAGGTTCCAATTCCATTGATTTTGCCAATGTTAAGTTTACCATAATGCTCTGTCTTTCATTTCTTTCTGTATCTCATCTTTCTCTCTTTCGATTTCTTGATTGGAAGGATATTAGGCCATTTCTAGTGAAGGCTCAAGAGGATTTGATAAGAGCGAAGGAGCTGTTAGACGTGATGTATGAGCTTAATTGTGAAGAAGAGGGATGGGAGCCCTGCATAGATTTGAATAATAGTGGAATGAAAGAAGAAGTCTCGTTCGTCGAGCTCGGAAAAGTTTGGCAAGCTCCATTTTATGAAATTGCTATCGATATTAGTCAAATTAACGAGGAAGATGAAGAAAACAAAGGTCAGTTTGTATGCTCTTTTCATTTAAAATTGTGTTGTTTTGTCCTTCAATATATAATGCGAGTAGCCTCAACTGTGGGATGGCTGAGGTTGAATTATATTTTGTTAGTTTTGTTATTTTGTGTTGATGAATATGGTTAAAGATGTGGCATATATTGACTCCTCCTGTAATTCTATGGAGTGCAACCTACATATGGACAAACATGGGTAATGACTTGATTTTCGTCATTAATTACTCAGGTATAAAATGTCTGATTGAAGTTCCTCCAAGGTTAACTTTTTATGGATGCTGCTTCTTAAGATGTTCACAAGGCTGTAATACTGTGCAAACACCAAAGCTCAAAAGTTTAGTTTAGTTAAACAATGTGCGAAATTTCTCTTTACAACCTGATTGTAGATGTAAGGTTGCATATATGTAAAGCCTCTCCTCTCCCCCTCCCCCGTCCGGGGCTGAACTCCATGATGTTGGTTTTGTAAAGAATTTCCAAAATTATGTTTCTGGAAGACATTGGCTAGATTTTCAATGATTTCTCTGAATTTGAAATGTAATCAAGGATGTCCATGGGCTTGCTTGCAATTTATCTACTGGGTATTTGCTGTAAACTACTTAACAATATTTATCATTCATCAATTTATTCATTAGGAAGTGACATTCCTAAGCTCCTATGTTTTGAATTGTCTGATGACTTCCATCTATTGTTCGTTCTTCAGCTTCCCCCATCAATCAACATCTTAATCAGAAGTTACTGCCAATATTCAATAACTTCGTCCCAAATGAGACAAATGATGATGTGGTGGCGGAATTTCTAACAAGTCAGTACGTTTTACCAAAAGACAGCAGCTTTTACATGGTACACCATTTTCACTTGCTTTTGAAGTTCTGTTTGCTTTTAGTTTCTATTAGTGATCATACGTACAACTTAGATTTAGAAGGACTTCCACTTTACCTTGAAGTATTATCTAAGCTTCAAAAATGTCTTACACATCTTCTTTGTTCTTCCTCTCTTATTATCCATGCCAAAGTCTGACCTGGGGCAGATACACAGCTTAATTCCTGGTAATGGTAATTTATGAAATCTTTCTTTGCTGTATAGTGCTTCATGATGCATCTATTGTGTAATTCACTGGGATCATGTATCAAGTTACTTGCAAGGAATACTAGGTCTGAACATTTGTCCTTCAAGTGACAAACTTTATGATGCTGGGACAACATTGAAGACGCTCATGAATAGGAGTTTAAGAGTTTAAGCCTCAATCTCAATGTTCATCAGACATTTCGTATGCTTGCATGTATCTGTATATCTTGTGCTGTGTTTTGTATACATTGTCAGCGGCCAGACTATTAGCCCTGTGAGTCTGTGACTTGTTATGTCACTCTGTGGATTCTTTTTCTGATATTTAATTGATTTTCTTTGCAGATGACTTGGATCGTGGCTTTAACTGTATATTGATTGATCCACCATGGGAGAATAGAAGTGCCTATCAAAAGTCCATGTGGGTATTGTGAATGTTTTCGTCTGTTTTCTTGCAGATTGCCATAAAACACCTATAACCAGAGTAGAAATCTTGCGTGACTTTTGTGGTGAATCTATAATATCGAAAGTTATATGACATATATGGTAAATATCATATGCAAACATCATCATGTTTAATTGCTGTCAGTCTATGTATTTAATTGCTTTCAGCACTAAGTAATAGCGCCTAAAATTCTTGGCCTAAAAAAGTTATAATACTATATTATAGTCGGTGGAACCTTTGCGTAGAATCTTTTGAGGTCTTTTTCCCCTAGATCATTATAGGTCTTAAGTTTTCACGTCCTTGTAGGTACCCTACTTTGCCAAATCGATACTTTCTGTCAATTCCCATTGGGCAGCTTACTCATGCGAGAGGAGCGCTTGTGGCCTTGTGGGTGACAAACAGAGAGAAGCTAAGGAATTTTGTTGAGAATGAACTATTTCCAGCATGGGGAGTCACACATGTGGCCACGTGGTATTGGTTGAAGGTATGGGTTTTCTTTGTTTCTGTTTTTAAAAATATGAACTTTGTAGTATCTCGAACAAAATCCCCATTAGTAAATGGCATTTAGTTCAAAACCTGGGAGAGGGGGCAGAACCTTTATTGAAGGACACCTTGAGAAAATTAAGACGAAAATGTTCCTGCTGTTGTAAACTGCACTTGAACAAGTATGTTCTATTGGAATTTTCTTCTGAATCTGCAATGTTCCAATTATTGACATTGCAGGTAAAAGCCAATGGCTCTTTGATTTGTGATGTAGACCTGTTTCATCATAGGCCATATGAATGCCTTCTTCTTGGCTTCTGCGGCGGAGAAGTAGGTTTCTAGTTTCTACTACCTTTTGGCACATTACGTCCAAATTGATCTGACCGATGACTTTTCTGAGGCATTTGTTACAGGTAGTTGATTCAGAGCTACAGTTTATGGCAAGCACCTTGAAAGATAAACAAGTGATAATCACCATTCCGGGTGACTACTCAAGGAAGCCCCCTGTACGAGGTAGTTAAATCCTTTCATTCTTTACACTAGATGTTTCACAACTTCTGGCTGTTTGCAGTTGATGATTCACAGTCCCTGAGTCTCTTCACCCCACTGTTTCATTTACTACATTTGCTTCTTTTCTCTGATGCCATTGTTAAAGTACTAGTAGAAAAACATTGCCAACATGTCAACCTTGATAGTTTCTTCAACCAGCATGAAATATTTTTGGGCCTCTTGGATGTCAGAGTTGCTGGTGGAGTATGTTCCTGGCCTCAGAGCTGCTCGATGCATTGAACTGTTTGCTAGAGAATTGACGGCTGGACGGACAGCTTGGGGAAATGAACCCCTTCGCTTTCAAGAGCTGAAATACTTTTCGAGAAAGACAACAAGACTTACAAATTGAAAGAGTATTGATTGCGCACTTTTGCTCTTAAATCCAATCAAATGAAATGCCAGCAAAATTAAAGTTCCCTAGCCACACTGCTTGTACATTTTGTTGTGTTGTATGCATGAACAGTTCTACTTCTTTTATGCTTCTATTGTCATGCTTTATGCTTATAGTTATGGCATTGTGCCATCTTTTGTCTCTTCTTCTGTATTTGTCACAATTCCGCATAAGGTTTCTCTTTTTTGAGTCCTTTTTGGTCCTCCTTTAAGAAGGTAAGATGCTCAAACCAAATGTGGTAGTCATAAGGGTGTAGAGGAGCCAAGCCAAGCCCAAGCTCAGTAAGTTAAAAGCTTGGTTTGGGCTTGGCTTGAAGCTTGCTGAGCCTTATTTATAGGCTCAGGCTCGGATGCACAGTGCTTGGCCCAAGGCTCTGCTCGATATTCTTTGTTAGTTTTTGGTAAAAAAAGAATACCAAATTTAAGGATACAATCTAAACTAAATTCTGATTTTGGTATTGGATTCAAGAGCTAAGAGCATTCCCAGCTAGAATTTCAGTTTTGAAACTTTGGCTTGTTACGTCAGCAAAAGTTTTATAATTTTGGAATTTGCATTCCATTACTTCTCCAACCTATGGAACTCAATTTTAATCATCAAATAAAAATATTTATCATAGGCTTACCTCATAACACACAATCTATTTTTTAAATTGTTTAAAAATCATATACTTCCTCCAAAAAAAAAGAAAAAACAAAAAAATATATTTAAAAAATAACAAAAGGACAAAAAAGGGAGGAATGGGGGGGGGAATGCCTGTGCAAGGAAACACGCGTTTTCTTTCGGCTGCCAGGCAACACACTGACACACAAGGGACACGCGGGCCCCCTCGGCCACAAGCGTGTCTTGCGCTGGGAGTGCTCTAAGGATTGGAATAAACATTTCTTGATTATGACAATAGTTTGATATTTTCCACATAAGTATATAGGGAAAAAATGAACTAATTGAGCTGAAATCGAGTCACACAAAGTCAAGCCAAGCCTTGCTGGGCTTAGACTTGATTTTGGCTCGATAAACTTTCAGGTCTGCTTGGGCTTGGTTTGACCTTGATTTGACTCAAGTTCAAACCAAACTCGAGGACTTGGCAAGTCTTCTCAGTTTCATTACAACGCTAGTGGTAGACCTAGAGTATAAGCGATAAGGAATAAGCCCCTGCTCGGTTTCATCACAAACCTAGTGGTAGACCTAGACTATAAGAAGGAATAAGCCCGCTGATTACAATCGTAATGCTACTTTTGTTGTTATATGTCGGCTTCAACAAAGGAAACATTATAGAAAAGGGCACATTAAGGAGGCCCGTTGAGAATAAGAGAGGATTTGTAGAAATGGCACAGATTTCATTTTTTTAATCTCCCACCAAAATGTGTTCTTGGTAAATCCTAGGGCACAAGCGGTGAAAATTATCACCCTGGCTTTCTACCAAATTTAAACTATTCACTTCAGGGCTCAGATGACGCTCTGAGAGAAAAATAACACAGCGCGTTACGACAATGATATACCCAGGTAATTTCGACCTTCAATAATCAATATATATCACATATTATACAACATAGGTGATACAGAAAAATGCGGGAGGAAAAGGGGAAAATCAGAGTGCAATCTGCATGATGTGAAGGAAAAAGGACTCGGCTGAGGGGTAGAAAAAATGATTTTTTGGGTTGGGGGGGGGGGGGGAGAGGGGGCAGCAAATAAATGAGCTCTGCTCTAATCGGCACTAGGTAAAACAAACAAAAATATTACTATACATAACAGCCATCTTAATTGACACTATCATTTGTATCTGAACTTTCGGTGGGTCGAGCAGCAGTTCCGACAGTCCTTTTGCTCATGTTTGCTCGTTGAACCAAGCGAACCAATGCTTGTACCACCTCTGACATAGGTGGTCGGAATTCAGGCTCCGGCTGTTCCATGAAAAGAGACACCAGTTCAAGTTTGTTTATAGCATTGAACTAGTTGTAAACCATGCAAAACAAAACCCAACTCCCAAACATATGTAAACAGATCCTATCATTCCTATGCTGCGAACCACCAAAGGGGTGATATATTGGCAATTGATCCAATAAGATATTCCCATCGAGAATTTGGAACATGGTTTCCCACTTTCCCCATTATCTGCAGTCTTCCCTCCCAAACCCTTCCCAAATAAGATATTCACATAGAAGGGTAATCTCATTTATGCAAAGCGTTGAGCCATAGAGTAAGTGGCAGTGTTGGATTCTCGGACTCGCTGATTTTGGGTTGAGTGTCAGCACATATTTGCAGCTTTGCAGCTTATCCATCCTCCATCAACCATTTAGCTCGAAAACGTGATATTTTCAATTTTGAGTAAATCAAAGTCATTAGAGGCACAAGATTGACCCTGTTCATTAAATTGGTCAACTTGAACCGACCTATTTCCCAGCTCTACCAAGGTCCCTCTTGTGAGGGCTAAAGAAGAGTTTATCTGAATTGACTATTATTAACCAGAAAGAACAATGATTTGCAGAGATGGGCTAGGCCCCTCAACGTAAATGCTCAACAGAACTAGGGCAGAAACAAGTAGTAGAAACTAGAGCCTGCCAAGAAATCTAAGTTGCCCCTCATCTGAAAACACATGCGCATGAATTCATTATGATTTGTGGGATAATATTTGCTGTAACCACCACCTAGTGTGAATCCCAGAAGACTACGGTCTAGGACAAGATTGACAATACCGCAAAGTCTAAGGCGTTAATTGGTACTGTCAGTGTGCTCAGATTTTTTGTTTCCTCCAGTATGAGCCGAGGAGGATCAAGTCTGAATCAGATCAGCCACCAAGTGCAAGTTTTCTAAGGGAAACTATACTATTTGCAATTCAGGAGTCACACAGGAAAGCGAAAGTAAAAGAATTAGCAACAATACCTGGACACACAGAGCAATCACATCAGCAAAACGGGACAAAGACTTGACAGGGTAGAGGCCTTCAAGAGCGGGATCTACCATTTTAGTCAAAGCATCAATGTCATGAAGCTGAGGTGTAGCCCACCGAACCAATGACTGCTCAGCTCTTGGCCTCAAACTGCATTAAAAATGTTTCGTTCATGTTTACCTCAGGGATTTTAAATTTTGTTTCAATACCTGGAGTTTATTGATGTGCTCAGGTGATAACTTTACCTATCAAATGGTTTTCGGCCTGTAAGAAGCTCCAGCATTACCACTCCAAAACTGTAGACGTCACTCTTTAGAGTATAATGGCCAGAATCAGCAACTTCAGGTGCACAAGCGTTGTGATTGATTGCCTGCATAAAACAATGGGCACAGCAAGAGAGGGGGGGGGGGGAGTTAACAGCCTGATATCTTAGTAATTGTCACAGTTAATTGTCACTAGGAGAAGCAGGGATTCATTTTGGGGGGGGGGGGGGGGATGAAGCATTGACCACTGGAAATTGCAGGAAAATAAACAGTAAGCGAAACAGTAAACAGATCAAGTCTTCATCACCCATGTCCCATGTCACCACTTAATTCTAAGTGCATGCCTGGGTTAGGATCAAAGGCGTTCTAACACCCAACCAAACCACCCGCCCCCCACAAAAAAAAAAAAAAGAAAAGAAGGACCAGAAAAGGTCCTACTGGTAACCTGTTGGCCACCGGTAATTTAAGGGAACAGCCAAACAATGAGTAAAGTTGTACAAAGAAATGCCAGCTAATTAAAAGCAGTAGCCCTGAATCAGGGAGTACATGTCAAATGACCATAATTCACCTGATTTGCATTTGGAAGGAGACTTGCTAGCCCACAGTCAGAAAGATGAGGATTAAGTTCTGCATCCAGCAACACGTTCTCTGACTTGAAATTTTGGTGAACAACAGAGGGTGAGCAAACTTCATGTAGATACCTGGAAAGATCTCGACACAGTTAGTATGGTCCATATGACTCATAACCAAAAGAAAAACAAACAGATATACACAAGGTTTTTCACATGACTGTCCTTAATTTATGTCTTTTAAACCCAATCACAAGATTTACAGGGCAAACACATGACATTAATCATATACTAATAAAGTCATTTACTTATGAATAGAACAGTTCTGCTGTCACAAGACCTTAAAGCACTTCATGCTCATCTTGTTTATATGCATATTCCAAACATCCAACAACATGCAAATACAACAAATAGACCATAAAATGAATAGGTTTGAAAAGAATATTTGGCAATATGTTTTGACATTGGCTCTTATTTCACTTTGTCAACTTACTCAAGAGCACGTGCACTTCCCAAAGCTATCTTGACCCGACTATTCCACGACAATGGTTTAATGTATTCATCTTCAAGATGTAGGACGTCATGTAATGAGCCATTCTTGTGGAACTCATACACTAACAAGTGTTGCCCATGTTCTGAACAGTATCCCACAAGCTCAGTCACATTTGGATGATGTAATCGAGAAATACTGGCAACAATCTCGATGAAATCGTCAGAATGATTTGCGAGGACAGATGGGTCTATCTTCTTCACAGCAAGAACCTGCCAAGAGAACAAACATCAATAACTTGCTTCATCGTAAAGCCCTTTGAACCAATATACATGACTCTATCAGCAGATATACAGAACTTGCACGCATTGCAAACAATAGAAAGCAAAGAATGCAACTGAAATGTCAAAACACCAACCATGACAACGATGGGTACATCCCCAAGGTTGAGAAACAAAACATCGTAGATGATCCTATCCACTTGTCCTACATACCCATATGGCCAACCTTTTAGGTGGCAAATTTCTCATCCGTACACGAGGGCCAACTACCTCCAACTCTCTATAGCATATCAGAGAAGCAACTCTACAGAAAATTGCAGGATAATAAACAAGGACAAAACATTCGAGGATAATACCTTCCCATCGTCAAACTGAGCACGATAAACACGTCCCATAGACCCTTCTCCAATAAGGTTCTCAGCACTGAAACTACCAGTGGCCACCTGCAGATCTGCTACGGAATATGATTTCACATTAACGGGCACTGGTGTAGGGCTCTTGGTAATGATGGGCTTCTTTGAAAGGTCTTCCTCATCAAATGATTTGTGACGATCCAATGGGGGTGGTTTAAGATTCATGGAGGGAACCGTATCAAGGGTGATTGTGTTGATTGAGGAGGAAGAATGGACTGACTTCAATTCTGCAAATTTGGGATCAAATGATCACTGTATCATCCAAGATAATCCAAAACTAAGAGGCAGAAAAGCAGGGATGGAGCATGATCACATGCAAGCACACACACACACACACATGCAAGCGCACGCACATGCGCGCTCACACACAGGGTCATCAAATGACTTTGCATGAATCCTAGTCCACTCAACGAACGGCTTCAGTTCTTAAGCAATTTATTGGCAGGAAGGTCCTTGGACTTTGCTGTCCAATGGAATTCCACAACTTACCATTCACCAACTCTCCAAAGCCACAATAGCATTTGGGGAGTGTGGGATCACATTGGAGCTCATGTGATAATTCATGCTCAATTTACATTCCTGAGAGTCGACAAATTTCCAATATTTTCGGCAGTAAATTCAGGGTGGTTTCTGCAGACAAGAGACATCTGCTTATATGTAAAGTACAAAGTAAATACTAGTGACTTCAGTGCATTAAAGAAGCTACCAGAATGACATATTTATGCATTCTTTTGAACCAACGAAGGACACTGTCACTCATTATACCGCCAAAGCCCCTATATGGAAGTCTGCATGTGCCTTTCATAAAGAAAAATGAAATTCCCATCCCCAATTTCCAGTTTCAAAGATTTATTTTTTGTCATTCTTTTTTTCAATCAATTAACCCATCAAACTGCTCCCCAAAAAACTTTTTGTGGGTCTCTCGAACACAATCTCTCTGCAAAAGTAAGTTTGCCTCCATTTGGATCTCCCAAGACCCACTTTATTGGAAGTCATAATGGGAGTTCTTGCAAGTTTTGTTTCAATCTTGCCAAAGAGTGGCTACAAGGGTCCCAATGTATGCAGCTTAGCTCAATAAACATGCAGAAAGGCTGCTTGAAAATTATTAAGGCAATTATTTCTGCTCCAGAAGCCATTTACGGATGCTACAATGATAGTTGTAAAATCAACACACATTACATATTATGATACGAGACAAAAGAGGATGGATATCAACCTAAATTTCTCACTTGTCAAAACTTTGTTATTATCCTCCACACGAAGTTATCTGACAAGACGAATACATTACATAAAGCATGTTTCGCTAGAAAGTCCAAATTAGGAGAAAAGGCAGCTAAAGCATTACAAGCCATTAAGACTTTGTAAGGTCATGATACGAAGTTTGTAAAATGAAGAATTGTAGGTCATGGAAACCTGAATGGTCTGATCATGCTGCCAGCTAGAATTCACAAACTATATTAGCGTTAGGTAGTCAAAAGTATCTTCTAGCTACAATAAAAAATTGTTGATATTAAGAATTGCAAATATCACAGAAACTATGTATTCTTGATGGCTGATGTTTCCATTTAAACAGCCTCAATAAACTGACATTTCATATAGCATGATGAATGCAGAGCTCAATGATAGCACATCACAGAAATGCAAGAAATATAAACTGAGATGAGAGTTAGATGAGGTATAAGAAAGCAGTGTTACCAAACACATCATTTGAAGCAGCCGGGACAAAGGGCTTGTTAATGTCAAGCTTCTCCACCTCAGGGGCTGACCTACGTGATCTCCTCTTGAATATGAAAAATCCCACAATTGCTCCAACAACAAGAATGGCAATAACTACTCCAGCTACGCCACCAGCACTAAGACCAGATTTTTCACTGTTAGAACCAGAATCTTGTGATGATGTGCTTTGATGTTTTCCAGATTTGCGATGACTGGATTGTGTGCCAGGTGGAGAAGGTGGCGCAGGCCCTGAGCTCCATGAGTTACCATCCGTCCTGTGAGGCACCAATAATGCAGAATTAAGATGATTGCTCCTAATCTCGAGCAACATACAAGAGACCCAAAACACAGATTATAGGAGCTTACTGCAGATTTATGCCTTGCAATGATTGTGGAATCCATCCAGTGAAATGATTATTTGCAATGTTCCTGACAAAAGAGAAAATTTTTCACATTAAGATTTCGAAACTCAAGGCGATTCTTGCTTTACCTATTGCACATGGACTAGCAATACTCACAGATTCTGAAGAGGTAGGTCTGCAAGAACGTCAATGGTGCCTGTGAACTGGTTGTTTTGTAAATATCTGCACAGCATCATCAAGCATACCCCCAAAAAAGGTACTATTAATAAGTAAATTCTTGCCGATAAGGACAGCTGTAAACCCAATAAAAACAAAAATAGAAGGGGGAAAAAACTTACAAGGAGTTCAAATTTGTCAAGGAACTAAAACTTGATGAAAGATTCCCAGTGAGAGAGTTGAAAGAGAGGTCCCTGGCACATCAAATGTCAGTGTGCTATCATTCAGCCCAAGTTCTTAAAAGTAGTTTCAAGAGCATGTTAAATAATTTTTACATTTACTTTCAAAGAGATGAAGAGCAGTGAGGTCAAGCAATCAGAAACGACATGCATGTCAGAAATCATTATTAGACGTCCTATTAGCCTCTAAGTGCAAATGAACACAGTGAAGAACATTTATGACTATTGGAAACTGGGCACTAGGCACTAGGCAGATGTGCAGGAGAGCTCACATTGTAGAGAGTGAAGAAAGCTGGGTAAAATCAAGATTCAGCTCCCCATTGAACTGATTATGGCTGAGGTCCCTGTTTTCAAGCACAGTAAACCATTAGTCTGGTTTTCCACGGAATATTGTGTCAAGAATCATTGTTGATGACAAGGCACGTGACTTACAGATGCTCCAGAGGTTTCATTTGAGAAATTGAGTAGGGAATCTGTCCACTAAAGTTGCAACTAGCGAGGTTTCTGAAAAATAAACAATAGCTCAATAATCATTAAAAACTCTGAAGAAAGGAGAAACCATTTTTCTTTTCTTTTTTCTATTTTTTGTTGGGAGTCCTCGAGAGGTTTTCGGGGGGCAATGCCATTCAATTAATCAACAAAGCACTGCTATGGTTTAATCAAAGCAAGAGAGTATACAATCGCTGCAGATTAGGAGGAAGGTTGTAAGGTACTCCGCCACCAAAATTGTTATTGCTCACATCACTGCAAACATTATCATGAAACTACAAGTCAGATCAGAAAATATATAGTGGGAGTTATGCGTACGAGAACCAGCATGGAGAGGATCACAAGCATTACAAATCGGTCAATGATGTCAGACTTAGAAGCTGCCATCCTAGTACTCCAGTAAGCCCAAGACCTGATATCTTTCTGCAAAATAATTAGGAAAAATAATGGAACAGCAGCAAAAACAACATTATTAATGGTCCATGGCCATAGCAGCACAGAAAGAGATCTGGAAATAGAGGGATACATCTGTGTCACCCTCGAGCCCGAGCAACTAACACCTTTCCATGATTGACCACATGGATTGCCACCGGATGCGGTCCAACCAGTGAGTTGTGAAGGTGAATTCATGCTGGTGTACATGCCATTGAGAGCAGAAACTGCCCAACAGAGAGAGATTCAGTTACAGATAAGCTATTTACTTATATTGACCAGGATTTAGCTATACTCCCCCAGTATTTCATATCTTGTTCTATATATTTCAGTTATTCAGAGTCAGCAATCATAACTACAATAATACTGCAAGTTGCAAACATCAGATATTCACCCATCTCATTTGCAGCCACAGGGACTCCTTGCTAATTTGTCCAGGAACCAAAAAGTGGACAGTGACATAGAAGATTTTGCTTTACTGCATCACAGTTTCAGAAGAGCCACAGGACTGACATGGAAGCCAAAATAGCATCCCTATGGAAGATAAATAATCTTTAAGCTCAAAATAAGTGCTTACAACCCCAACACTACAACAAGAAACCCCATACTGATTCGACTAAAAACATAGCCTAAGAAAGTATGCATGCACACAGCTTTGCCCTTAGGCCTTAACTATACAGGCACTTTTTAAATTCAAAACAGCAGCTACCATTTCTTATGGGGATCAAATCACAAGGGAGTAATAGGCCAAATATTTTTGATAAGGAAAAATATGTATATTAAATAAAAGGATCAATGAATGGATGCTAGGAATACATCCTACAAAATATTATATACAACCAATCTGCAAGCTATCCACAAAGTCAACCACATCAAAAGATGAGGAGCAAAAATTCCCCTTATCCCAAAAACAAAGAGTCTTGATGAAATTGTCTTTTAAACGCTGAAGGGAAGTTTCTTCTCCCTCAAAGAACCAAGCTAGCAATAGGCCAAATCTAGGATATTGTCAACTATGAGTTACGCAGCCTATGCTCCTCCGACCCATAGAAGAACTGTACTTGTTTGGAGAATCCACTTGTCATGGTGAGTTTTTCCGTTATATTCTCTATATTTGAAGTACCATAAGTTCCATAACCTAGCCTCATGTACATTAGGAATTTAGGAGGTCAGGAACAGCACATTGAGTAAGAGTCAGAGTCACAACATTCAATGAACTATCTTTCTCATACCAATGTTCCATCAAATCCATACGACAATAATCTCAGCACTCTTAAACCTAATATTCTTAAGCAAATAACATCATTTATCAAAAACTTGAACAGAATTTCAAATAACCTACAAAAAGTGAGATAGTTGAAAACAAATTAATACTACAGAAAGCAGCCCTAAACCTCAATTCATATTGAAAGCCTCAATATATCGAGACTAAGGAGTTGGCAACTGGGCCCATAGTTTTCTGTAAACCCAAGTCAGAGCAACTATTTGACTGGAGAAACCAACTCCATTGCAGAAAAAGCCTCACAGCTACGATCAACAGGGAGAACATATCAAACAACCATTTGCATTAACAGTAGCCACCAAGCCATTCCCACCTGGCCTGAAATTTATTCCTTTATTTTTGGTATGGGGGGTTGGGGGGTCTCAAAACCCACAAGAGAAGGAGCGATGAACAACCCAATACACACCCAACCCAAAAAAAAAAAAAGCCACGGTTGACAGCATCAAAAATTTTTAGTATAATCAAAGCCAAAGAGTCATCAGCAGACATAACCGACACTTTCTGGGCAGCATAAGATGGAAACAAAGAACCCATTTTTAGCCAAAAAATGCAATCATAGCTAAAGATTAGAAGAAGAACAAGAAAAACAAACACATTCCCAGAAGCCCCAAATCAAAGAAAGATAAGAGCAAAGCAGAGAGGTGCCAGGTTGCTGACCATCTGATGGATCTGTATCACCATTAATGGAGCTTGGCCTCAACACCAAAATGCAGATAACCAGTAGCTTCCAGACGGCAATCATCCTTCCCTTCCCCCTTTCCCACTCTCTCTCTCTCTCTCTCCTCTCCTCCCCCTCTCTCTGGTTTTGTCTCTCTATCCTCTGCCTGTCACCCTTCAGTGAATACTACAAGCGGACAGACAGTGATGCCCTTATCTTTTTTTCCCTTTTTTTATGGGAATTTTTTTCTGGGCTTTGTTTCCATGATTATTTTTCGTATTTTTAATTGGTATTTTCTGGTTCCCAATTTCTGACCGACGGATTGAAGACCTGGGCAGTATACAGAGTCCGCGTTGGGTATTTCTATTCTCAATCTCTCTCCACCCGTGTAATTGATGGGCATTTGCCCATATAAAGGCTGGCAGGCACGATTTTTTGGGCTTTCTCAAATTTTGTTTGAGTTTTGTTTTATTTTCTGCCTTGGAACAGAAAGTGGCCGGCTTTTTTGCTGCTAAATCTCTTTTTGTTCTTCGGAATTTTGATTCCTCATTTTTTTTTATATATAAAAAAAATTAGTAGATGAGTCGTTTTCAGCATAATGATAGTAATGGTAGCAATAATAATAATATTTTAATACTAATTAAGAACATAAATTAGTTAAAATTTGCACATTATTCAAAGGTAATAATATCGTACTCATAGTTTTATCATTATATTCACTGCAGGAAAATATCAGTCTCATTATTCTATATTTATTAAAATTTGTACCATTTAAGCTTAAAAATAAAAAGTAGAATTTAATTATTCTAAAAAATGTTTATGTAACTATCCAAAGTACTAGATGAGACATGTAAAGTTTTGTGTACTCATTTTTGATAGTATTGATTGGTTTTGATTGAAATTTGGCCTATATCTAACAATAAGTATTAATTTTGGTATTCTTGAAATTAGTGCATGACATGGTGTATAGAAACCCATATTAATAACTTAAGATACTTAAATCAGTTTCCATGTTAAAAACAAAAGGTATTGAACATCAGCATTGTCTATAATATCCATTAGTTAGAATAATTATCCAAAATTCTATATAACACTATGTAAAAATTTAAAGTAAATTCCTAAAAAAATTAATCAATATTATAAAATTATAAAAAGTTAAAATGAAGTTAAAATATTATAAAATTATAAAAAGTTATACTTTTACATGAGATGTTCACGGGAAACCACAGTAATAGCTTGGCAGCATAGTAACACTCTACTTTTTCTTTTTCTTTCTTGGGGGGGGGGGGGGGTGGGGCCACTAACACAAACAGTACTAGTATTGAATATTTGATAGCAAAAGGGGTTACAGAGATTATAAATTATTTAAGATCATCACGGATGAAGGGAACTAATTATTTCAGATCCACTTCCATATGACCACAGCAGCATTTATTTAGCCAGAATTAATTATAGGGATATAATTATACTGTTATTCTCATTGCTTCCAATTATGGCAGCTGCCTTTATTAATTATATCTTTTATTATTTTTTTCCTCCTTTCCACTGGATGAACCCATTAGATGGTTTAGCTTAGGTTAGTAAAAGGGTGAGTGATCTAATAAGAATAAGATACATGGTGTATAATAAAAAAAGAAGTCTTGCTTAATCCTCTTATTAAAAGTTTAAGTTTTGTAACCTAGTTTGGACATATGAAGATCGACTAATTATATTTAGGACTTATTCTTTTAAACTGAAAATAAGGTCTTGACGTAGAATGCTATTGACTCGGCTGCTTAGAACACGATGATCACACTAAAAAGATCATGAAGAATGGATAGTATCTAATGGTAAATGACGAAAATCTTACTACATTAATTTCAATACGTGTTGAATGGTACAAAAAAAAAATAAAGATATTGGATATTACTGAATGCGCATTGAAATTATGTTAAATACTGCGAACTTGAATTGAATGTTAAAGATTACCTTAAAAAGTTTCATGGGTCAATTAGATTTTACTTGAAGACAAAGGGGGATACTTTCCTTGCTCAATAATCACACACTTTTACTCCACTTATGCTTTTTATTATTACTATTATAATTTTAATTTCTCCTCTTTGTTGCCTTTTAAGATTTATCCGGGTTGGTATAGCTAGATTCCCCCCGTCAGACTTTTTTTGCGAGTTTTCGCTTCTTCACTTTACAAGAAAGCACAAACATAGAATAGAAAGTTGTCCGGTCACCTCAAAACAATCTATACACAAAATAATTTACATGGTAGGCAATTTTTTATTTGCTCCTATCTCATTGTCCATATATAT
>JACYFF010019584.1:120383133-120400879 GCA_017589665.1 Selenicereus undatus | reverse complement strand
AAAAAATGAAAATTAAAAATTAAAAATTAAAAATTAAAAATCAAAAAAATAAAAAATAAAAAATAAAAAACAAAAATTTAACAAAATTTGGATAACTTCATAAATTATCACACATTAATTATATTCTCATTATTTTAACCCATTTCAACCCACCACATAAAAAATGTACCCACTTCAACCTACTTCAACCCACCTAAAAAAAAAATACCAATTTCAACCTATCTCAACCCACCTCAACTAATTTCAACCCACTTTATCTTTTTGACCCACTCAATTTACCCACAAAAAAAACATGTCCTTAATACTTAGAAATTGGTTATTATTTCTGACAGAAAATGGTCCCATTGATGATTTTAACAACGGTCATATAGAAGCATGCCGGTGGGTGGTCTTGTCCGTGGCTTTTTGGCTCATGAATGTAAAGGGTATACCCTTCCGCTCGTCATGATGACTCACTGAGTTTGACAAATGTAAAGTGCTTGCCTATTTACTTTCATGTGATGGTTTGATGGGAAATGACTAGGCCATCTAACAAGGTGATGGCCTAATAGTTTGGTTTGATAGAAATTCTATTTTTTTTCCGACTAATTATGCAGCTGCTAAGATTGTCAAAATATTTCAATGTAACTAGAACTAAATAATAAAATTAAAATACACCTACCACTTGTACTAATATTGGAGAGACAATCATATAAAACACATGGTCTGCTACCATCCACTCCAATTTTGTTTTCTTTTTGCAAGAAAAATCACGAACTAGTAATGTTAATTATTAGACTTAAATTATATTATTGTTTTGAGCACATATTTAAATAATGAAATTATTTGATAAAAAAATAATAAACAGTTTTTTTTTTCTTCATTTTTTCTATAATTTGTGTTTATATATACTTAAGTTTTACATTCATACATGTTCTTGGATACATTTTTCCTCATTGGAGTATTAGTTATTGTGGTAGGTCTCATTTGTCGAAGAACACTTCGTACTTCTATCCTAACTGTGTAGCACCATCTTTTTTGACATTATTTTCATTAAGGATATTTGGAATTTGAGTTCCAATTTCCAAACCATTCACATATTAGGTCACTGCTATACTACTATTGAAGAAAAAGTACAGTCAATATTATGATTTCAATATTCCACCAAATTCATCTCTCTACAGAAAGAAAAAAAAATATACCCTTTCACTCACTAAAAGTCACCATCATTGTAGACACCATGGTAGCCAAATAAGTAGCTTGACTCTCAATTTCTCTTGAGCTCAAGTTCAATTCTAATGAATTAACGGTCTATAGTTGGGTTTCTTTGCAAAGAGATAATTAATAAGAATTGTCTCTTGCTGGTCTTACAAAGGAGAATCATTATGTTGAGGGGAGTCCTGCTGATGCACGAGAGCAACCCAACTCTAACCTTGTTGGAAATTTTGGATTTGACGTCCTGGAGCTTGGTAAATCTTGTGTCTTGCTTGGGCTCAAGAACAATGTTCTCTGGAAGGGTTATGCCACATGTTTAAGATAAAGATAGAAACCTGGATTATCCTAATGGAGACCAAAAATTCTAACTTATCTTTGGGAGATCTGTAGCAGTTTCGAACATCAGTAAACTCTTAGAGACATTTTATCGAACAGGTGGTGGACATTGAATTGTTTGAGACTTAGCAGAAGAAGTCAAGTGACTAAAAACTAGAAATGAGGAAAGAACAGGGATGTATCTGCAATACAGCTTTGGTAGGAGCGTTGTTCATTTGCAAAAGGTAAAAAAGCTCAACAATGAAATTAACTATGGCGACATATATATGCTCTGAGTACTTTTGCAGGTTAATGGTGAGAAGCATGAGTCAGGAGAAGATTGTGTAGCTGCATATTTTTTGTGGCTCTAATTTGTGTTAGCTTGTTTTTTGGTGGTGGGAGGCATGAGTCCACTTAGGCGTTGGATTATTAATGGCTCAAGTTTACATTAGCAGGGGAGACATGGGTTAAGTTGTCATTCCTTGAATTCACGGTCAGTATTTTGCTTTGAAGGGTGTGTTAGGTTGCTGTGGCTGGCTAGGGGTGAAACAAGTTTAGCAAGTATTGTTTGGTTGCTTCGATATTTTCTTATTTTGTTTGAAAATTATATTATTCTGTACTCTAACCTAGCCTTTCGGCTTATTAATAATTGAAAAAAAGGGGCGGGGAAAAAACTCTCATGTCTTTAGTGGTTTAGGCTTAGAGCTAGTAGATACTTCAACTATGCCAATACAAGTGTACAAAATCCTGTCATGACAACTAGATACTCAAACGCTGCCAATTAGACTGATCTGCTGGGCTCCAGACCTTCCAATAAATTATTGAAGAAGACATGAATAAAATATCGACTGAAACACGAACTTGGACTTTGGATTCTGAAACTTTCAGAATAATACAGAGATGCAATTACAAGGGAGTAAGAATTCTTGAACTCTGAAACTCATTTACCAAAATTGGTACAAATCAAACAAACAAAACCAAGTCGTGCTCCATGAGCAACTATGACTGTTGTCCGTATCCAAGTTGTGTGACTAAACCTCTGAAAGACATGTAACCTGCCTGTATTATATATAATATAACACATTGACTCTGGCATCTTGACTGTCGTAATTTATTTATGATCTTCATGTTGATAATGATGATGAATGCGGCAAAAGTACCTTTCCTCCAAGATTTCGAAGAACCCATTTTGATTTTCTTGCATGTCAAATTGTGTGAGAAGAAGGCACCAAAAGGTCCAAGTTCTTCAACCTCATAACTGACTCCACATGTCCGTTCAGTGTGTAAATCTCCCTAAGCCTGCAAATTTCAGGAGTCTGATCAGCAAAGGTCCGCTAAAAAGTAAAAGCATGGAAGATTGCAAATTTCACTACACTCTTGATAAATGGCTCGCATTAAGCAGGCATACAACTAGTTTACTCGAACTTGGCTCTAAGAGTTTTATAATGTACACGTTGAGTGTCAGAGTCCCCCATGTTGTTTGAAGATTCTACAACTTTTGTCTAACTGAAGAGTCAAGTGTTCAAACCCATGTCAAAGGATCTGATGCGGGTACTTGAGGTGCAAGGACTAGCTACATATAGTTCACAAATAGTTGAATGCGGAGTGAAATAAGCAAGTCATGTCCGCTTGCAAGTCCACAATTTTAAGTTGTGAAAGATGATGCCATGAAACAGAATGGCACTGGCTTCGTACAATCCATCTTCTCTGAAAAGTTTCAGACTGGAATTTTCCAGTCAGACAATAGTTCATTGAGGACATCTCTTCCCCTATATTCAGGAATCTACATAAAAATTTAGACCAGATAATTTCCCAGAAGACAAAAGGAACAAGGCCATTATCCATTTAAATACTTAACAATTTTAGAACGAATTAAAAAAAAAAAAAAATAGACGTCATCCATTCCAACACATACAGGAAATGATAAATACCTTGCTATCTCAGCACGCCGCTTGGCCTGTTCAGCTATTAGGGAATAGCCCTTTCCAGGTCGTCCTTCACCCTCGAATTCCATGGATTGCAACCTCCGTAAATTTTTCTGTGAAGATGCCCACCGAGCAGTCTGCTCCTCCATATAATCCTTTTTAGAAGAGAATGCAGTCTGTCGAAGCCAGGGAGTGAGCGAAAAATATTGGTTAAGATTCGTAAATGCGTTACAGAAAGTTTAAGCACCGTGAAAGTTTGCTCTTTACCTTGGTGTCAAATAGAAGATTCCAAGCTTCTCCACTTAGAGCATAGCGGACTACAAACTTGACAATGTCCAGTGGGAAGTAGAAAATTAGACTGTACAGCCAAATAACACCAGCCCAGCCCCAACTAATGCCGCTGATTGAAGCAAAATCAATATTTGCATATACTGCAATCAAGGTGGCAACCTGCAACCATGAGAAACAATGAACTAAGTGGTATGATTCACAAGTCTGAATCAGAAGTTGAGACTGCAAAATAATGTCACTGATGTCACTAAAATAGCCGCAAAGAAAAAACTGGAGTAGTTTATAAGATAGATTCAAAGGGGATGATAAATACAGGGTGAAGGGAGAGGCCAAAGGGGTTGACAAATATAGGGTGGAGGAAGAATCTCAAGGGGTGACAGTACAAAACATGCTTTATGGTAAGTTCGCTAAACAAGGGTGACAAAGAAAGTGTTTCATTCAAGGCCTAAACCCAAATCCAAATCCACACCCTAGAGTGCCGCCTATAGAGGCTCCGGGGATTAAAAATGAAAATCTCATTCATCCATGCCAAGAGGTTGTTTCCATTGGACCTTATATTAAACCTCGTTGAAATGGCAAGATGCAGCCTTGTTTTGGTATTGGCATTGACTTCGCTATCGAGCTTCCTTACCTCAGACATCCTCCTTTACATTTGGCGGGGCATGATGAAAAATTGACCATACAGCTCAGTTTGTTAACAAGTGTTGCTCACTGGATACCTAATTTGGACAAAGAAAGACCTTAGTTGATTACATATCTGAAATTTTGAGGAAATCAATTGCCTTCTGCTAGGGTTCAGTACCATAATTCATATATATCTTAGTTTCAACTACTACCCACATGAAGGCTTTGCTCCTTGCATCCACATCTACTATGCTAGTGTAGATAACTCATGACTTTCAGGTGAAGGTGGAAGTTTCGCTGATTGGATAGTACCAAGACAGTCGAGGAACTATGACAGGTGATCCGAGTTTATATATGTCTTTTGATTACAATTATTTCACTTTGAGTGTCCGTATGAATGTTGCACATTGATGTGACAGAGGATACTTTAAGCACGAGATAACAGATGCAAATATTAGTGCTTGCACTTTTACATTTCAGCTTTCTAAACAGTGAAAATGGCCTGCACCACTTCTCATAGGTTTGGAAGGTGTATATCAGGTTTTTACATGGAGAACGGAAGCTCCAGTTGCATTTCCTACTGCTTTGCTTGTAGCATGCTTTTAGGAGAAGCATGCCGCCTGTAGCTTTTAAGAAAATCAAAAATCACTAATTACTTCCCAAAACTTCGAGCAAGCTTTTGGGGAAAGCAGACAAAAGCAAATCCAAACAGACCCTAAAGTCAACTGCAACTGAAACAAAAGAGTTTTAGACAGAGGAGTGATAAGCTTAACTCACTTACCAGTTGAGCTACAACAAATGCACACATCAATAGAACTCCTGGCCTCTCCAGAAACGACCAGCTCTGACTGCGAGTAACAAAAATGAGAGCCTGGCTGATGATACTGACTTGCAAATACACAGCAGATGATATTTTCTTTGTGTCCCCAGCTAGAGAGCTCACACCAAAATGGTCCTGCAAATTCGTCAAAATATAATGAGAAACGGAACATCATGGCAACAGTTAAAGATTCTCCAATTTTTCCCTAAAGTTATGTGGGGTCGGTACCTCAAAGAAACTGGTGTCATTTGCAACCCAGTAAAACAACACAGTGACCAAGGCAAGATATGTGCCAATGACAATTCCAGTAGCAAAGATCTCATTTAGCTTCCAGCTGTCAGGAGCTGGAGATGGCTTGACCCGGTCTTTTGAAATGGTCATGATAGTTCCTGCACAGAGTTTCATGAACATGATTGCATGGAAATTTTACGTGAATGCGTTCTGCAGATGGCTACTCATCAGAAATGATAGATGCAGCATCTTTTGCCATGTTATCATGCACTCTAAACATGCTAGAGCTGATTCTAAACACGCTATAGCCAGCGAGTGATGTCCACCTTTTGGCACGGATGAAAAAGTTACTCGTGGTAATTCTCTAGGATTGGATATAATCAATCAGAGCAAAATACCTCAGCAAACTCTTTATCAAAGGTTTCTAATTTAGGCCTAACAGAAACAACTTCTCCACAAAAAAGGGGCAAGGCTGTGAATTCTGATCCCTGCCCTCACTACTCACTAGGCGGAAGTTTGGGGTATAGATTAGATTGGCTGGAGCTAATCAGTTTTTGCCATTTTTTAAACTACACTTGCCACCCCTCCTTTTTCTCCCCAGGGGATTCGGCAAGGTTTGTAGGGTCAATGCTTCACTAGCTGAATCCATTTCTTAATGTGGGGGGCCACCAAATCGTACTGCCTCTTCTGCTAATAAATGTATACCATTAATAATCTATTGGAGCAATGACCAATTGCAACAAAAATGTTTGAAGAATACATGGAAACACCAGGTACCTCATACTTCAGCAACGGGTTGACATAACTTAAGGAAATTTTTCTGGTTGCCATAATTGGAACGATGAATTTTGCAATATAACATAAATATTGAAAGCCTAACTACATCATACAACATCTATTAATAGTAGCAGCGATGAAATATCAAAAAGCATTACCATCATTGAGTATTGCTATGATCAGAACCATGAAAGGAGGAAAATCATACTCCCAGATAAGTGCCAGTAGCATGAAACCGAACTAAGATAAGCAAAAGAAACATATACATTAGCCTTCTTCATTTTAGATATACAGTTAAGCTTACAAAAATAAAAAAGAAACAAAAAAGGGTTAAAAAAACAGCAAAATATATTAAGCATACCACAATACGGATGGTTATGGAGACTGCGTATATCTGAAAAGCCATGAACAGAGAAAATGAGTAGAGTTAGACAACTACCGTGTACATGGAAAATGTTCTATCTTGAGTATTGAAAAGAGTACTCAACTGTATAGTTCTTCATTCTCTGGAATATGGCTCGGCTAGTCAAAACAGCACTGATAATCACGCTTAAACCAGGTTCTGTTAATACAAGATCAGCCGCACTCCTTGCAGCATCTGTAGCATCTGCCACAGCTATTCCAATATCTGCTTTCTTTAAAGCTGGTGCATCATTCACACCATCCCCAGTCATTCCCACGATATGTTTCTTCTCTTGTAGAATTTTCACAATCTCATATTTGTGTTCTGAAAGCCATTTAACAATCACAAGAAGAGTTAGAAGACCAACAACAGGGAGGGAGACGCAGGGGGAGGGGGTTTTGGGAAGCAATAGATCACTGTAGCGATGAATTCAGTTGTAGTTGTCTTCATATATCTCTTTTACGCCCTGTCTAAAAAAGAAGGCATAGAACAAATAAAACTTATAAGCCCCTGATGCAAAAGCTTCAAGCAATTCTCAGGCACAGAGTTTTTGTACTACTTGACATGTAAGTACCCTTTTAGTGGAATGAAGGAATAAACAGAGTATGAGGAGAGATGGCTCGAAACAAACAGCCCAAAGCATGACACTCTGTGTTAACCACCTTAGCAAGGTCAAGAAAACAATGAGCAAAACAATGCCAATCCTGCAAAATATTGTTTCTTGGGTGCTGAGGTGCATGTACTTATCCCCTTATCAAGTCAAACCAGGAGAATCTGCTACTACTTCATTAGCAACAATGCCAACCTTGATTTCGATTTGTCTCCTAGATTGAAGTTCTAATTGGAAAAGGCAAGCAATGCTTATGATATCCTACGCTGGCTATGCAAACTGTCTTGTGGCACTCAAGCATCGGGGACTCAAACAATACCCAATCTTGTTCAAAGTTAATTGCATTATTTAGATTGTTAAAGAACTTTGTCAGTGTGTTAAATATCTACACTGTGCATTGGTTTAGATTCTGTCAAAGCTCTTCTTTCATCGAACTCACACAGACATTACTAAAGATATTCCTGGAGCACAAATTCTCTGAGGATGTAATGTAACTATAAACTAGAACAAGTTTGCCTATAAATGAAGATAGACTAACCAGGGAAAACACCAGCAAAGCCATCAGCCTTTTCAATTAGCTCATCCACAGGAAGTGCCTCATTTTCATCCTTCTCACGCCCCAAAAGTGATGATGAAGGATACATATTTGTTCCCATGCCAAGCCGTCGACCAGTCTCCTTTGCAATTGCTAATTGATCACCTATTGGAAGAGAAAAAGTTCAAACTGGAACTCCAAATTCTCATTAAAGATTTGGCAAAATGCATTGTAGTAGCTGAATAGTTTTAGACCTCAGTGAGCTATTCCGTCTGGCAGTCAAATCGGGGTTGGGGGGGGGGATTGACAAAGAATTTCCATTTGAATGAGGGAGGGTTACAATGTAGAAGTCGCAACCTGTTACATAAATATTTTTTTAAAAATAAAGAATTTAATGGGAACACAGTTGGCAGAGGAAAATGAATATGATACCTGTAATCATCTTAACACAAACTCCAAGGTTGAGAGCCCTGCGAATGGTCTCGGCACTATCATGCCTTGGGGGATCAAACAGAGGCAACAGCCCACAAAATGTCCAAGGTCCTCCTGGACTTTCCTTTGACCCCTCGGGGATTTCCTGCAGAAATGATAGCAAGAGATTACCAAACATGTTAAGAAACAGACGGTGTATATACTAGACTAGCCAGTACTAAATCTGAGTTAAATCATTATGATTACGTCATCATGCCTTAATTTTTAGAATTATCATTCCACAACCCCAGCAATATTCCTCTTGAATACAAAGTACTTTTCACTGTTACATTTACATCATGCCCTCGTCTAGTTTTATGCGATCAAACAGTTGAGCCACAAAGATGGGTATCAGGTCTCATAACTGCAAACAAGTTAGGACCCAGCAGTTCTACACGTAGAATTGGCGAAACAGCCTCCAGCTCCAGATTTATAAAATGAGAGTAGTTGAAAGTGGCTGTATTTTCTAAAGCACAACCAGCTATCGGGCTTAATAGTCCCTCATATATGTTTTTCTTTCCTCTTTTGATTTTTAAAAAAAAAATTTCCCAGGAGAGGGACTGCTTGATGGAACAAGGTTTTTGCAACAAGAAGGGAGCTCAAGACATTTGATAGACTTCAATCCCTGAAACTAAATCTCTAACTCTCAACTCTTACTCTATGCAGTCAGCTGCTTGCTCTGTTCAGGCTCTCACTCTCACCCCCATCATGATCAGGAAAGATTTCTGCTAGATCCCCACAGTCCAATAGAAATGGGAATAATCTAGTTTTGAAAACCTTCCTCCCCAAAGTGAGATGCATATAGCAAGTCAAGGTGAGACCTGAAGTGGGCGGGAAAAGACGAAGATTAAGGCTTACAGCTCGAAATGATTAAGTACAGTAGAGGCTTGTGGTGATTTTAGTATTATTCGGAATAGCATCACCAAGCCTTTCCAGCATGCATTCTGCTCACCCCAGCAGCTCCTGAAGAGTTCTTCAGAAGGTCACCCATCCCAATACCACACTACGCTATCTTAATTATCGAGTTTCACAGTGAATGTACTGCCCTCCAAAGAAAGTGCACCTTTGTGATAGAAACATAATACCAGATACACCATACCTGCACGGCAACTGCTAAGGATCTCAGCCCCCTTTCAGCAAACTTGTCAATGATAGCATGCACTCGTCCCGCAATCTCATCTTTCTCTTGGGAGAGAGCTAGAATCTGAATTAGCAGGCGATTCAGCAATGACAGATGATTGTGCTCAAGACATCCAACACAAATGAACAGTTTTCATTCCACAACAGTTTTTTCCCTTCTAGATATTCAGTACTAGAAGTTGAGACTGATTTTCCTTTACATTCAGTATAGCTTGTGCACAAGCATTAATAAATGAATATGAGTTTTCCACACAATATCTACAAGAGCTTTTTCATGAAGGAGCTGATCAGTGAATATTTATGCATATTACTTCTCCGATGGTCTAAGCTTTGCACTAATCAATGCCAGAAAACCTACAAGATAGGAAAAGCAATGTGTCTGTCTGCAAAAGCAATATCGACATTAATGTCAGGAATGTTTCCACTAAAAAATTAGAAACTTGGCCACCTGCCACAACGCAGCCGAATTCATCATACCTAACTCAGTCGAAGCAGCTAATTGTGCTCATGAACTTGGATACAACAGGGCCTAAACAACTCAAAAATGAGGACGACTATCTTAAACATAAATTCAGAACTATACTCTTTGACCTTAGCTAGTAAAGGTTACCTTTACAAAACGCTGGATCAAATTCACCTTTACAGTTGAGAAAATACTGGATCAAATTTTCATGAACTTCATACCTGTTCAGGGGCTCCTTTGGTGGCCCTGTACCATTTTCCATCAACATCTACATAAGTGATAGCAGTTCGTTTGTCAACAGGATTGAAGGGCATAAAGTGAACTTCCTGGATGTTTGCACGTGCCTAGAAGAGAAGATGGCATTGGTGAATTTCTTTTTAGTGTATGAGATCCAATTACAAAGACAACAACAATGACAACCACAGTCCTAATATGGTGTAGAAGCGAGGCAGGAAGTCCAAATATTGGGAGCCTTGCCCTTGACAAGCCTAGATAGGTGGTATTTGAGATACTCAGGTAAACAGTTTTGAAAAGTCTTGTTCAGAAAGGTGCAACAAAAAAATTTAGAACAGATAAGCATGAAGGAGGAAAGATAGGGCAAGGTACATACACCAGAAGATAAAGCAAACCAAGCTAAAGCCACAAGGGGAGATAACAGAGAATCGTAACTTGATATGATGAAACCCCTAGGCAGAGATAGTCAAATGCTAGATTGCCACTAAAAGAAAGAAGCACAAAAGTATCAATATCAGAACTGCAGCATATCACTTGTTTACCTCCTTCGGATCGCTAAGCATGTTGATGATGGCATTGTCAATGGCATCTTGGTTTTCCAGTCTTGAGGCCCTGGCTGCAAGTAAGACAATTGTGTCTTTGTCCATTCCTTTGTTGAACACCTGAAAGAGATTTCCGATCAATTCCGGAGCTTCATAAGCAAATGCAAATGACTTCATTGCATTGTTGCAGAGAGTTCTGCAGTCAGTCTTAGTGATAAACAAACTCGATGAACTCTGGTCCAGGAGTCCTTGCTCTGGACATACAATCCTGTGTCACCTTTGAATAGAAATTACAGAATGAAGGACACACTCCTAGGAGAGGACATTGACCATGCATTCACGTTGCAGACTCAAAGGTCAATTTGCATTATCTAATTTCAAAGCAGAGCATTAGCTGAGCTTCAGTCCAGAATTGCTATCACATCAGAATCCTAGCCATTACATAAGACGTTGCGAGCATCAGTTTTCCTAAAGGCTTCAATAGGGAACATATATTCCAATATCAGCCTGCTTTTCGAGCCTATAAATACAAAACCACTGATTTCAATTCATCCCATAACAGCCTGTTTGGAAATCAATTTCATTTCAAGCTCTGGAATTTGGTAAAGTCAACTGTTGGTAAGTCCATAAAATTTTGAATTTGGATTTGGCCTAAACCCTTCATAATTTGAAAAAAACCCAAAGTTTAAAATGACATTTGTACCCATGTCATTCAAATCCTCTATCTCTCCCACTCCCTAGAAAGCAAAGCAACAGATTCTACTTCCTGAATCAGAGCTATAAATCCAAATACCACCTAAGTTCACCCTTTTTTCCTGCCTAGGGGGGGTGCCTTTACACAATTTTAGTCCCAATTCCCAACCTATGAAATGCAGTTGTATCAATTCCATATCCATCCAACAAAATATATGATTCTTAAACAAAGTAAGCTTTGGTACCTCAATGAGGCTTTTGTCAACAGTTAAACGATTCAGCGTTAGGGTTCCAGTTTTGTCACTACATAGAACATCCATTCCGGCCATTTCTTCAATTGCTGTCATCCTTTTTGTGATGGCACCCTAAGATTCATGGTTGTAAAGTTAGCATAGGGAAGACAAAGATAAAATGAAAATAAGAGACAATTTGTCTCATCCTTCTAAATTCTGAAGGCCTTTCAAGGCATACCTGTTGAGACAGTCGATGTGAACCAATTGCAAGAGTAACAGATAGAACTGTTGGCATAGCTATTGGTATTCCTCCAATCAGTAGAACAAGAAGGTTGTTTATCCCACTTCTATATGGACGGTGTTCTATAGGGTACATGACAATTATTTCAATAATCATTCCAACTGCTATGGAGCAAATGCAGAAGTTTCCAATTGCCGTGAGAACCTACAGTACAAAATTTTTTTAGCATCTGAGATCATTGCTCTTTTTAAGCAGCCAAACCAAACATCAACAGTAAGTGATAACTGACAACATGTTTCTGTTCATAGTAGTTCTAACAGTTACTAGTTCTAAACCGACCAATGTCCTCATGTAGCAAAGCAACAAGGGTGCACAAAAAATAACATGGCTCAAATGTAACATGACAGCATTGTGCCATGCCTAAAAAATAAAATTTTCACTTGTTGCCACAGTTTTCTGAAATGAAGGAAATTCAGAATAAGATGAAGCTTATATACCTGCTGGAAGTGGCCAACAACTTCAGTGGAATCCACCAAGTGGGCAGCCTTTCCAAGAAAAGAGTGTATTCCAGTCGCTATCACTACAGCTTCAATTTCTCCATGCTTACATATAGAGCCGGAATACACTTCATCACCCATCTTCTTTGTAACAGGCAAAGACTCCCCAGTAAGAGCAGACTGTATTTAAAAATAGCATTAGATATGCATTACCAACCAGACAAAGTGAAACAAAAGCTCATTGCAACAAATAAAGCCGAGGTGGAACCACTAGTTAAAAGAATCAGATGTATGCAAAAGAATCGGACCAAAAACACTAACCTGGTCAATTTTGAGTGGATCTCCTTCAAGCAGACGGGCATCTGCAGGGATGATGTCACCCAGCTTTATGCTGATAATATCTCCAGGAACTAGAATAGCTGCATCTTGTTCTTGCCACCGCCCATCTCTGAGCACCTGTATATGCAGGTAGTGATTAGTATCCAACGTGCAAGTGAAGGAATTTAATATGAAGATGGAAGCCCTACTGCCATCCATTCCCGCACAACCAAAAAAAAAAAAGAAGATTCTTCACAGGGTTTTATCATATGTCTAACATAGCATTAACAATATATATGCATGGGTGAACTTAGGATGGGACAGGCTCTTGCTGTTTTCTGCGACTGAATAATCTCAAACATCGTGGACCCTGTGGCTCAGTTCACCCATCAAAAGGAGAAAATGTTGGACGATGAATGAAAATCAAATCATTACATGAAACGGACCTGGATGGCAAAGATCCTTCCTACATTGAATAAAGTCTAGTAAACTATTGGTTTCTTATATTAAGTTTGCTATAAATATTACAGAGAAATACGGAAGGACTGCAAGAGTCTCTTCAGAATTTTACTACAAGGTGTCTCTTCAGAATGTACTGCTAGGTATAGACCTCATTGAACAAGAAATAAATACATCGCCTTACAAACTAGAAGCAGATCTGCAGATGTTTTGATGTTATGGACTCTTCACCACACATCAGATTATAATCCAGCACAGCAAGATATCATATGAATGCATGCATTTTACCTTCTTGATGGGTAATATGATTGTACATATCTTGTTTAACTACCATGAAATGAACCAGAAAACTCATATTAGATGGGAAGACAAGCACAAGGAAACACTGCCAGTAATGCAGAAAAAACCTTAAGCATCGCAAGCTTAAGCAAGGAATACCATCAAGAAGGGCAGAACCATGTAAGTGAAGTTGCGCTAACGCAAATCTCATAAACCCAGGTACAATTGTTTGCAGTCTTAGGGTCTAGCCAAAAAGTCAGATTAGTTCCCCAAAGCTCCCTTTAAGCAATGAGTACCATAGAAGAGGGGTGGGAGGATTGGAGAGGAGTAGTTAATGCTGCATTGTAAAAGCCACTGTGAAACTAGTTTGCAGTATTGGATTCAAAGATTAATTAGTTTTCTAAAGCTCAAAGAAAAGTGTATCCATAAAATACAAGGTTATTTCCAGTATTATCTTTACTGGTGCTTAGCAGTTTTTTTTTTTTCAGTTCATACTGGGGGTCATTGAGTTAATATGAAGTTTGAAGCCACAATTTCTCATCCATAGATCAAAGGTAACCAACCTTTGTTTTTGGAGCTAAACGTGCCATAAGCGCAGCAGCAGCATTGCCGGCATTGTTTTCCTCTATAAAACTGATAGTTGAGTTTATCAACAACAAGCACATGATCCCGACAAAGTCCTGCCAGTCTGGACCTTCTCCCTGAAGCAAATGGTCAGGGAAATTACCATTAATTACACAAATTTTGGAGACAATCTGCCAAACAAACAGCGTTAATGACAGGATAGACTTACTCCTCCATTAGCAAGGACAAGAGCCATGACAGCAGCAGCTTCCATAACCCATGATAAAGGATTCCACATGAAACTAAGAAACTTTAAAAATTTGTTTTCCTGCATCAAGACCGATAATTGTTGGGATCAGGTAATGAAAACTCAAGGTAGCATTATTAATATCAACTTTTATGAGACTTGATTGTTGTCATTAAATTGGTACATTCACAATGGCCTTTGCATTCCACAGAATGACTACCGCAATCAACTCTATGTCTATCTGTGAATTTTCTGAATGTTGAATTTTGCACACAAGTAGTTAGCACTAGAATAAACTTCAATGTAAAAGTAAATTTTCAACTTCTGCACACCACAGTGTGCTTATAGGAACAACGTAAAACATAACATGTTGTCGGTCATGTGATACATACTGGTTTTTCTTCAAGTTTATTGGGTCCAAAAATGGTCAATCGGGCTTCAGCATCCACAGTGGTCAACCCATATCTTGAAGTTCTCAGCTCCCCAAAAACCTCTTCCAGAGGCACGCGTTCCTTTTCAAATAAAGTGTACACAAAGACAAGGATCAAACAATTGTCAAAACCAGGTTCCTGCGTCTCTTTTGGAAGCAAACTGATAATAATATTACCAAATCAATCCCTTCTGGATTGAACTCCTGAGCTTTTAACAATGGCTCCTTCACACCATCCTCCATGGCTCACTTTACACTGGAGCCCTGCAAAACCACTTATTTTTAAATAAAAGCAATTACAGGAGTAGAGTTCTGTTGTAATTGAGTAAATGGCTTCATCCCTGGAGGCAGCCTTTTGGATATTATTTTTGGAAACAAAACAGATAGGCTTTTCCTTGTCCCCTCTTCTCTATTGGTTAATAGAAATGTTTCCATCTTCAAACTTGGATGTTGCATTTTAAAGTTATTGTGGAAAATGGATTGTATTGTGTTAGTAACCAAAATTTGTGTTCTGGCTGCTAAAGGATATGATCAGCATCTGAAGATCGGCATAGCTAGACTATCAGTACCCAAACTAATAGAGTTTATGCCACTCCCAGCAGCAAAAGTGTCTGTACCATGTAAACAAGTGCCATTAATTTCAAGCTCAACTACAGCTTAACCGATCCAATTGGACATAATGATGAATGATTAGAACTTGGAAGCATAAATGTTATTTCACTTATAATCAAGCAAAGAACCTGGCATTGCATTACCCAACAAAACAGGAAAAAGACGAGGGGAGGGGGCAAAATTCAAAGGGAAATCAACACACTATGTTAAATATAATCAGAACCCAGATTAAGGGATAATGTAAAGACCTATGCTGCATCCTGAAAAATTGAAATAACTAACGAAAATCAAAGTGGGGTGATCAGAATTACCTGCGTAATAAAGTGGGAAAACTACTTGGAGCAAGAACACTGCTTTTAAGTGCACAGAGTGGCAAAAGGGGATGTTTAACGCTTCTAGATGGGCTAGGAATCTTAAAGAAAAATGAGATCCCATATCTTTTAAAGGATTTGAATGGTGAAAATAGCCGAAGCAGTGGGAGCTTGACTGGTGGGTGGGAGATCATTGTGAACTACAAGTAGCGAACTTGCAATTCTTGCTTTCCCTAGTATTTTCTCGCTCTTTTCTCTATCTGACTTACATAGAATTATCTCTGTAGCTGCCCAGTTCGATTGTGGGAGGTACAAACACAGAGAGCGATTGTCGGACGAGCTCCGAGACGAGACCTACCCTTCAACGAAGGCTTGCAAAACCTAACGGTCTGCTGTACGGTGGCCCGCAACCATAACATAAAATAATGATGCCTAAACATGAAACAAATGTCACTATTACAACTATAGCCCTGTTCTTTTCATCGGAAAATTCACCTATTTCACACTTACTCATTTCTTCTCTCCTCTTTCCACTCTTTCTCATACTTAAAAAAAATATCACTCATTTCCACATTTACCAACTTCTTCCCACACCTACATAAAATAACTATTTCTCATATTTTGAAAATTTTTATAATTTACGTAATTGTGTGTACGAATAATCTGATAGCAATTATGAGCAGTTTTAAATTTTCGAATGTTATGGAACAGTTTTATTTTTTTTCTTTTCATTAATTTTTTAATTTTTTAAAATTTTTTAATTTCTATTTTTAAATTTTTACTTTTTTATTTTTTTGTATTTTTTTTATTTTTTTTAAAAAATTTTAATTTAAAATTTTTTTTGTATTTATTTTTTTTATTTTTTATTCCAGAAAAACAACCAACGGAAAATTTCAAAAAAATAAAAAATACAAAAATTTATACAAAAAAATTAAAAAAATAAGAAAATAAAAAATAAATACAAAAAAATTAAAAAATTAAAACTAAAAAAATTTAAAAAATTTAAGAAAATTAAAATTAAAATTAAAATTAAAAATTAAAATTTAAAAATTAAAAATTAAAAATTAAAAATTAAAAAATTAAAAATTAAAAATTAAAAATTTAAAAATTAAAAATTAAAAATTAAAAAAATTACAAATTAAAATATTAAAAAATTAAAAAAATTAAAAATTAAAAATTAAAAATTAAAAAATTAAAAAATTAAAAATTAAAAATACAAAATATAAAATATAAAATATAAAATATAAAATATAAAATATAAAATAAATATACAAAAGTAAAAAATAAACAAAATAAAAAAGAACAAAACAGAATAAACAAAAACAAAAAAAAATCATCATCATTAATTACTATCACAATAAAATTATTACATTATAAAACAAAAAAATATTAGTAACTAATACTTCAACTTCATTCAACTACATTCGACTTTCCCCCACACTCACCCACTTTTTCCCACACTTAAAAAAAAAAATCACACTCACCCACCCCTTTCCCACATTTTTCAGAATCATCCATCCCACACCTCTCATTTTCTACTGAAAAGAACAAGGCCTAAGTGTCATTGAGTGCCAAGGAATTAGTGAATATGGCTAATAATATATTGTTACATGTATGCCCGCTTTCATTCGCGAAATCGGAAAAAATGTCTTCAATGATGCGCTAATAGCAGTAACAATATATGACTATAATAAAAGTCAATACATAATTAAATTACTCACCTTAAATTTAATAAAATTTATCATAAGGTAAGTTATATACATAGGCGGAGCTACATTGAGGCAAGCGGTGTGAATTGACCCCCCAGCTTTTTGAAAAAAAAAAATTAAATATGAGATATTCTTGTAGATAAAAAAATTAAATATATATTAATTAATTCAAATACATTTTGCAAATGTGTGCTTCGTAGGATGATTGGTTACTCTTTACTTGTTTCGACGGGTCACAAGTTTGATTCTTATCACTCTCCTTCTGCAGTGCCTTGTATGTTTTTTTTTTTTAGGTTTGCCTATTCATTTTTCCTAATTTCTACCTCTCAACTCTTTAGTCTTGTTTTGCTTTTCTCCTCATATGCACTCTCTCTCTCTACCCAGCCCAACTTCCCACGCACTCTCTCTCTCACTCTCTGCAGTCTGTCCAGCCGAGTCGCCGATCAGCCAACGCCGTCGGCCGCCAGGCCTGCCACTTGTGTCGATAGCCGCTTCCACTCCTCCTCAGCTCGCTCCTAACTCTTAAGTCTCTGTTAGGAATTAAATCAGGATAATAGGATGTAACAACGAAAACAGAA
>JACYFF010019584.1:120370491-120383123 GCA_017589665.1 Selenicereus undatus | reverse complement strand
GAACCCTAGCCGCCATCTCAAGGCGGCGCCCTGGCACGGCCGTGCCAGGTGGCACGGGCACCCCGTGCCGATTTGCTGTCCGCTCCGTTCTTCGGTCTTCTTCGACGCGGCACGCCCGTACCCATGCAGCATGGTCACCCCGTGCCACGACTCGAGATTTTGGGCCATAAAGCCCAACAGTCTCAAATCCCAATTTGAGATAACTCTAAAAAATTCTCGCCCCTTCTTGCTTTGAATTCTGACTCCGCGCCTGTATATATATACAAATTTTTATATGAGACGATAACTAATAATATGATTATAGGTGTGAATATTACAAGCTAGTACAAATGTGATTACATATTTCAGTATGTGGCTAACAAAGGATAAAGATCATCCTAAGATCAAGAATCAACCGTGACTAATATAATACAAGGTTGTTCACTACTTTTTTTTTTTCAAAGGTAGGTATTCATTACTAATATTACACACTAATATAATATGAAATTGCGATAACTAATTTTAACACAAATGACACTGTTAAAACTGTGTAAATAGGACTAAAATTATTATCATCAATGGATGAAAAACTTTGTAATTAAATATTTATGCATGTGACTGTCAGTTTTGCGAATTTTACGTGAACTATTTAAGTGGCTTGATTATTGAGGTGACTAATAAATTAACTAAGGGTGATTTTTATGATGTGAAGTTATAAATTAAAGTTCAGTTATTTTTTAACTAAAAAGTTGATAAGTCTTTATTCTGGCATCATTTCAACCCATATTTGATTTCCTTTTCGCACTAGTTTTATGTTGGATTTTGATGAGAAATGGTCAATTCTATTTTCTTCGGTTCATATTATGCTTTGTAAGTGGTTTTTTTTTTAGTTCTTGCGAAGAAGATGAGAAAACCACTAGTTTTGAGGGAAAAGAAAGTCACGGGGACGTATTCGACAGGAAAAGAGGTCCTATGAAGTTTTGAAGGCTAGAAAAGCAAGTCTAAAGGGTCAAAAAGAGTGCACGGTTGGTCGTGCACAATGTTACAACTGCGCAGAAAACCTATAGATTTCAATTTTGATTCTCGAAGCTGCGCACGGGCAGTGCACGACCTTTCGTCTTGCCAATGTGTTGGGTGCACGGGCATCGTGCATCGAAGCATGGTCATCCATCTTCCCAGTTTTCGCATTATTTAAGCAAATTTCAGACTTTATTGAAGGCATCTTTTAAATTGTCTTATAGTATGTTTACATTGAGGGGAGAGAAGGGGAGGGGAATAAAGATTAATAAATACTACTAAAAAATCAACTTTTCCGACGGATATTTCAACAGAAAATGCAATATTTTTCGTCGGAAAATGACTTTTCCGACGGAAATTCCGGTCGACTGCGTCCGTCGGAATAAGAGGGTCGGGAAGGGGTTCCGACGGAAATAACTTATCCGTCGGATTGGTCTCCGACGGAATTGGGGCAGCCGATGGACTCATCCGCCGGATGCCAAAAAGAATTCGCAAAAAAATTCGAATTTTTTTCCCCGGATTCCGTCGGAACCCGTCGGCTATTCCGTCGGAATTTGTAACGCCCCCAACTCTAGGTTAGGAGTGTTAATGTTGCACTTTATTTTTCTTTCTTTAAATCTTGGGACGAAACGAGTAGAGTTTCCCTTGAAAACTGATCGTTTCTAAATTCTCTACAATTAAATACAATAATAAAACCAACTCAACGGCTACCCGCTGGAATTCACGGCTCTACGGGCCACCCGTCCGGAGCATATCAACCAGCACAGTTCAATACTAAAACAATGGAACAATAAAAGTACAACTCCACGGACCACACGTCTAGAGTATTAGGGTTGCATCCCAACTATAAACAACCTTAGCTAAACGATGATTGACTCACATGGCCGTACGGAGCGACTCTAGATGATATGCAATACAGGCACACAAAGACTTAAATTACATAACAATAAACCACACATCACAATACAACTTGCAACTCACATGAAGTGCATGTAGCTTTACTCCTAGAACAACAATGACTCCATCTTGACTTACTTAGAGAGACTTTTACCTGTTACTTCAGAAACTTGGGAAGAGAACAATAATAGATGGGAATGAGCAAATATCGCTCAGTGGATAACCCCATCTCCCAAAACAATACATGAAGTGCAACATTAACTTACAAAAGTTGTCCGTAATTCCTTCCATTTGAAGAACTCACCTACCTTACGATATATTTCAACCACAATGTAGGGGAAACGGCAGTCGCTCCACAACTTAAACTCTAAAGTAGCCATACTCAATAAACTTACCATAAGAAATACATATAAACTCATAATTTCAAGGAAAGAAAGGGGTTTAACCCTTAAACACCACTTGTTGGGGCTTCTGTGATGGAAGCTTACTTTGTTTGATATAATTTATGCCGTTAAACATTGAAATTTCGTTGAAGATGCTGTCAGGTGACAGACTATATGAATTTAGTATATACACTATGTAACGCCCCCAACCCTAGAGTTAGGAGTGTTAGGTTTTTTTTTTTTTTTTTTAAATCCTGGAACGAAACGGACAGAGTTTCCCCTCAAAACTGACCATTTCCCAGGCTCAAAGCCTTACAATCACTTTCCTGCACTGAAAAGAGCTATAAGGGACTTAACTATAACTCAACGGCCACCCGCCGGAGTTCACAGCTCTACGGGCCACCCGCCCGGAGCACCACAACCAATACAGTTCAGTGTTTAAACAAATGAACAATTACAAGTATAGTCCTAGATAGTTTAGATGGTGGCTCACACGGCCATACAGAGTGACTCTAAATGATATGCAATACAGGCATACAAGAACTTAAATCACAACCCATGACGTCATAATACATATTGCCGCTCACATACGAGCACCTCGTAAAGTCATAGGCCAGCAATGAATTCATCTCGTCTTACTTGGGCCGACCTTTACCTGTTATTTCAAAAACCTGGGAAGGGAACAAAATAGATGGGAATGAGCAATTATCGCTCAGTGAATAACCCCCTCCCCTAAACAAATACTTTCATTGCAATAATAATCCCTTCCCTAAACAGATACTTTCAATATAATAATAACTTACGACCGTTGTTCGTAATTCCTGTTCTTGAAACCCTCATGTATCGTTAAAGAACTCACCTCTCGCGCAGTGTACTCCAGTCACAATGCAAGAGAGATAGCATTTATATCAAGGCTGAAAACTTAAGAATAATTATACTCTTCGGACTTACCATCCATTCTTCATACAAATTCATAACTTACTGAAGACAGATGGGGTATAACCCATAAACAGCTCTTGCTGGGATTTCTGTTGCGAAGGCTCAACTATAACACAAAACTTTATACAATGGTCAATGCATCAATAAAACTGCTATGAACGCTGCACTTTGGAATTTCTGCCTATGGCAGAACTATGAACTTAAGACTTGAAACTTCTGACTATTGGCAGAACTATGAAACACTACGAAACACTGAACTCTGTAGTCTCTACCTATTGACCGAGCAATAGCCACTGAACTTTGAAACATTGAAGTTGAAGTTCGATGTAAGCTTTAAAAAGGAACACCGGGTTGGTTACGCTAGGAAGCCAATTGATACAATGTAAACCACGCTTATTATTAGACCTCATAGATCCGATGATGTAAGGTTACTTCACTACCAATGACTTGTCAATGGAAACATGTGACCGATAAAACATTTACGAACGCTTAGAATTCCGATAAATAAGCATTCATAACGATGTCATTTCTGTGCAAACACTATAAACAATGAGTACATATAAACAATGAACTGTATATGATCAATAAACTTTATGTATTTGATAGCGCTATATAAGCAATAAACTCTACACAATGAATAAGCTACACATAAATCAGTAAACTCTATATAATCAATAATCATTAAACTTTCTATAATCAATGAACGACATATAATCATTAAACTTGGTATAATTGATAATTTTCTAGAATCGATAAACTATTAAGCTATATCGATATAATCAATAAACTTCTTATCATCGATAGACTACTTCTTTCCATGTTTATATGTATAACGCTTAACCTTAAACCTCATATCAATCGATAAATTATTAAACTTCATACAAATCGATAAAATCGATAAATCGTTAAACTTCATATAAATCGATAAAATCGATGAATCGTTAAACTTTATATAAGTCGATAAAATCAATGAATCGTTAACTTTATATAAATCGATAAAATCAATTAATCGTTAAACTTTATATAAATCGATAAAATCAATGAATCGCTAAACTTTATATAAATCGATAAAATCAATGAATCGTTAAACTTTATATAAATCGATAAAATCAATTAATCGTTAAACTTTATATAAATCGATAAAATCAATGAATCGTTAAACTTTATATAAATCGATAAATTGATAAATCGCTAACTTAGTTCAATACAGTCAATATATAGGTATCGTTCAGTTTACGCTACAATTTCCTCAAGTAACCCATAATCAGTTCCAAATCAACCCGAACAAACTATAATCAATAACTATTGGATTCAACCTGAATGAACTATGAACATTGAATTCAACCTGAACGAACTATAATCAATAAACTATTGGATTCAACGTGAACGAACTATGAACATTGAATTCAACCTGAACGAACTATAATCAATAAACTTGCATCAAAATTAACAATAACTAGGAGGAAGAGGAAACCCACCTCGAATCCAAGCTAAGGGATCCGTTTTAGGGTTCGATTTGGGTTGGCTCGATGTGGCCCGGTTCCTCCCGTTGCTGTGCCGTTGCCTCTGTCTTCGTCCGCCTTCTCCGGTCACCGCCGTGTCGCCGACGTCCAACGAAGGTGGCCGTGCCGGTGGCGGTCGCACGGGGTCGGGGTCCCCAGACCCTAGCTCACGACCTCCCTATCGCCGTCCTCCTTTCCCTCTCTAGCTCCGGTTTCCTCTCCCCTGCGTCCGCCTCTCTCTCTGGTCCGAATTGGCGTCGACCGGCGAGGGGGAACGGCCGGGCGTGCGTTGGCCGGTTGCCGGCGACACCGCCGGCCTCCCTCACCCTCTCCGGCGTGTGTGTGGGTCGGGCATGGGGCAGGGGTTGAGGCGCCCCCCCCCTTCGCGATTTCTGGCCTGCCCGAGCAAAAGGAGCTTCGGCTCTTTTGTTTTGTTTTTTTTTTTTCCTTTTTCTTTGGTTTTGGATAATTATCGCGTCACATCAATAATTAGTACGAGCTTATCAACTTGTCAACTCGTAATTAATACGAGCTTATCCACTTGTCAACTCGTAATTACCACCCAATGTTCGATTCAATAAATTGTAGGATGATTCCCAAGGTTCGACATTCTAGTCGTATTCAGGAACCTGGTCAATAAAATGTCCGATAAAAATCCTTGATACTAATAAAACCAATAATAATAAGAATATTAATATTCTTTTCAATAAAATCAGCATTCGGGCAGACTTATAACAATATAAATCGGCTTAACGAATGGGATAAAGTCCTGGGTGTTACACACTAGAATAACCATCATGTTCAATGCGATAGAGTCACTAAACTAATGCTTTCACTACACCATATAGTAACAAGTCATATACAGGAATAGATCTCTTTGTTAAAACATGGCATGATAGCCATAAAGTGAAGCATATAACTACGCCCTGAGAATGGTATACTATTGATGTAGCAATATACTCTTTGAACTACACATGCTTGTTTATTAAAGTATAATGATCTACAAACCGTCATATGGACTGGGATTCTCTATTGTCCTGGTTTTTCTACCCATTGACAAGGCTTTATAACGTATGACTTTGAATCTTCTGCCTATTGGCAGAACAATGAAACACTGAACTTTGAATTCTCTACCTACTGGCAGAACAATGAAACTTGAACTTAAGTCTTCTGTCCATTGGCAGAACAATGAACACTGAACTTGAATCTTCTGCCTGTTGGCAGAACTATAAAACACTGAGCTTTGAATCTTCTGCCTATTGGCAGAACTTGACCTTGAATTCTCATGTGAACTTCGGTAAAGTGTACTGGGTTGCATAATTGGACGCTCAATGCTTAAGTCCTTTCTTAAAAGGATTCCTAGATCTGTTATCTTGCCGTCTACCTCGTTCAGTTGAGGAGTCCGGTGATTTAAGATTATTTCATTACTAATGACTTGTCAATTAAAATAGGCAGCCGATAAACATTTAAATACACTTTGAAATCATAAAGATAAGCATTCACGTACTTTTAAAGATCTCTAAGACTTGAAGTCAATGTTATCTCACGCGTTCATCAACTCCGGGGAAAAAGGATTTCATATAGCACGTATAGTCACGTCATGAACTCATAAGGTCAACCGATTCCCCAATCATAACGTAGCCCACACGATTGCAGTTTATTTCAACATTACTGTAATATATATATATATATATATATATATATATATATATATATATATATAAATATATATATATATATATATATAATATATATATATATATATATATATATATATATATATGCATAATCGATAAATTACCTATACTAGATAACTTCATGAAATCAGTAAAGTTCATATAATCAATAAATCACATATAATCGATAAACATATATAATCGATAAGCTGCGCATAATCGCCAAACACATATAATCGATAGATTTCATAAAATCGATTATATACTGAATAAACTCTATGTAATCGACAAACTCTATATAGTCCATAGACTTCATATAATCGAGAAACTTTATATAATCGAGAAGCTTCGTATAATCGATAAACTTCATATAATCGATAAACTTCATGTAGTCACTAAACATGTATATTCTTTTCAATAAATTTCATATAATCAATAAACTTCATGTAATCGCTAAACATACAGAATCGATAAATCGCTAAACTCCATATAAATCGATAAATCACTAAACTTCATATAAATCAATAAACCACTAAGTTTCATATAAATCGATAAATCACTAAACTTCATATAAATCAATAAATCACTAAATTTCATATAAATCGAAAATCACTAAATTTCATATAAATCGATAATCACTAAATTTCGTATAAATCGATAAACGTCATATAATCTAATAGCCCTCATAATCTCATATAACCGATTATAATTCAATATAGTTTCAATAAACTATATATAATCGAATAAATTTCATATAATCGACAAACTTTTGTTCAATACGTTCAAGATATACATATATATACTAGGCATCGTTCTGTGTACGCTACAGTTTCCTCAAGTCACTATAATCAGTTCTAATTCAAGCTGAACGAACTATAATCGATAAACTTTCATCAAAATTAACAACAAATAGGAGGAAGAGGAAACTCACCTTGAATCCAAGCTAAATGACCCGTTTTAGGGTTTGGGTTGGGTTGGCTCGGTGTGGATTCATTCCTATGCTCCCCAATCTGCTAGCCACCACTCCTCAGCCTACCACCACCGGCGAACCACAGAGGAGCCGCCGCGTCGACTGCCGGGACCTCTCCTGCAGTCTCTTTCTCCCTTTCTGACTCTCTTGCTGTGCGTGTGGGTCTGGCCCGGGCTGCGCGGTGGGGGACGGCCAGGGGCTCAAGGTCGGCCACCGGCGAGCCTTACCTCGCCTCCCCACTGGTCATCTCTCTCTCTCCTCGGGTGTGTGCCATCGGTGCTGGGGTCGAGGATTAAGTTGGCGCGTCGGTCGGGGAGCTGGGGCCGGCAGCTGACTCGCCGGCGTGCCCTGGCCACCCCACCGGCCGACCTCCCCCTTTTCTCGGCTCTTTGTGGTCGATGGGTAGGGGCGAAGGACACCCCCCCTTCCCCCTTCGTGATTTTGGCTGAGTCAAAGAACAGGGGCTTCGGCCCCTTTTGCCTTTTATATATTTTTTTTCTTTTTCTTTTTTCCTTTTTCTTTTGTTTTGGATAATTACCACATCACATCATAATTAATACGAGCTTATTCACTTGTCATATCATAATTAATATCCAATGTCCGAGTCAATAAATTGCAGGACTAGTCTCAAAGTTCACCAATCCAATTATATTCGGAAATCTACGCAATGTAGTGCCCGATATAATCTTTTATAACAATAAAATAGGAAGAATATTCTTTTCAATAAAAACAGCACCTAAACAGGCACGTCGACATTATTTCAATTTATAACGATATAAAATTTCGGAATAAGGGGATAAAATCCCGGGCGTTACAGAATTTTTAAAATTTATTTTAAAAAATAAAAAAATAGTACTGAACAACAAAAATATTTTTCAATGTATGTAATACACAATAAATTCTCATCATTTACGTTAAATTGATATTAGGATTAAATTATGATTTATTAATTAAAAATTATATTCTTTAACAACAAAGTACAAAATTGAGAGTAAATTATCATTCTAATAAACTAACATTAGTGTAACAAACTAACTATATAAACTATTAATTTGCAAGTTACACGTAAACCAGTTACATAAATTATTAAATTCAACTTATATATTTAATTAACAACAAATTTATACAAATTACACATAAGAAAACCTTATAAAAAAGCCGACGACGAATAACGGCGAGAGGAGGTGATGGCAGCAACCGGTGGTGGGGTGATGGCAAGCAGCGGTGCTCCATCTCTCCCTCTATCTCTCTCTATTTTACGAAACGAGCAATGAAAAAATGAAGCGAAGTGCGAGTTTTATAGGAGAATGTCCGACGAAATTCCGACGGATTTTTCTGTCGGAATATTCAAAAATTTTGAATTTTCCCTCCAATTAATTCGTGCAAAAAAATTTGAATTTTTTTTTCCCACAGAATATCCAATCGAATCCCAATTCCGTCGGAATTTTGACGGAATTTTCAGTTGGAAAATTTAAAAAAAAATTAATTTTGAATTTCGTCCCAGTTTTGGTCAAAAAGGACTGGTGGAAATTTTCGACGAATTTTCGTCAGAATTCCGACGGAATCCGAAGGTTCCGTTGGAAATTCCGACGGAAATGTAGTCCGTCAGACAGTCTGTCTTCCTTTTTTTGCTTTTCCCGTCCTTCCGCCAGCCTTTCCGATGGCCTCATTTTCCGTCGGAAAAGACAGATTTTTTAGTAGTGCCTATTCTCCTTGTTTGCGAATATTAAATGAGGGGAAAAGAAGGAGAAACGGGGGGAGCATTTCACCTTCATTCCCCTCATTTTTATTCACCCCCAAAATGAGGGGGAAATGAGGGAAAATGAAGATTTTTAATTGTTCTCTCCCCTTTCCATCCATTACCTTTTCCTCTTTTCCCCCTCTTTATTTCATTCCAAACAATGTGTTAGGGATTAAAGTCAGAAAAGCAAGTCTAAAGGGTCAAAAAGAGTGCATGGTTGGACATGCACAATGTTACAACCGTGCAGAAACCATGCAGATTTCGGTTATGATTCCTGAAACTGCGTACGGGCAGTGCACGACCGTGCGTCTTGCTAGTGCGTGGGGTGCACGGGCACCGTGCGTCGAAACATGGTCGTCTGTCTTCCCAGTTTTCGCTTTATTTAAGCAAATTTCAAACTTTATTAAATGCATCTTTTAAACTGTCTTGGGGATTGCTCCTTCAACCATTTTCAGGGTTTCTATTAGCCACCAAACCCCCCATTAGGGAGAGAATAATTTAGAGGAGATTAGTTTATATCATTTACAAGATTATGGATTTCGAAATTCAAAACTAAGTTTTTCTTCTCTCTCTTTAGTTTCATACTTCTTGCTTTGTTGACTAGTTTATTACTTCTTTGCTTTGATTTTCTTTTGGATGTTTAGTTGTGATAAAAGTTGTGATTTTTGATTGTGTTAGCCCCTAAGATGGCTAGTTGATCTTGTTTAAACCTTAGCTTACCTTGTTTATGTTTAGATTTAGGGTATCTTATCACGCCCACCAAGTATTCGATGAAATGTTTGAAGGAATTTTTTTCTGGGTTTTGGGGCACTTGACTTCCACTAAAAGATGAGGTTGATTGTCTAGTGTGAGTAGAAGGGATAGTTAGTGTTTGGACATGAAAATAGTTCAAATTCTAACCAGGTCAAGGGTTGCTACTCTTGTAGTTTAATTGGACTGACCTTATGAAAATAGGTGGCTAGAACAATTAAATTAGCCTTCGACCCTTGAAAGAGGGTTTGGGAGAGTTTTGACGGTGCAATCGATCATCTTTGAGTGCCAGCATAGTTTGGGAAGGTGGGAGTTTGACTTGATTAGTTGGTTTATCTTAGGCTTAATTATAATTGAAGTCTTCTTTGTTTTTCTTAGTAGTTTAGTTCTATTTCCAATCACCTCTTGATTTGTCTAGATTGATATGCCAGAGTTGGAGAATATGTTCTCATTATGTGGGAGTGTTGGAACTCACGGAATAGGTTCACCTTTGGGAAGAAAGATGGAAACCGAACTGCGTTGGCTTCCTGTGCAGTGTCATTTGTACACAACTTCAGGCGGATGAGATAGGACGATACGCCTACACTTAGAACAAAAGCCGCGACCTGCTGGATGCCACCATCTTTAGGACTGTTCAAGCTCAACCTTGATGTCGGGAAGGTTGGTCAGAACGGAAGAGGGTGGGGCTTTGTGGTGTGGGACAATATGGGCAAAGTGGGGTTGGCTGGAGTCGCACAAGACAAGGGGTTTATTAACCCAGAAGTTGAGGAATCCGATGCCTGTTTTTTTTTTTTTTTTTTTTTTTTGGCGTTGAAGACTGCTTCTACTCATAGTTTCAAAAGATTGGTGGTGGAAGGTGATTCCCTTGCCTTGATTAGCAAGCTCAAGAAATGAGGCAAGCCTAATAACTTAGTGGGTTTTTTTTATTTCATACATTATTAGTTTCTGTTCGGTTTTTGATTTCGTGTCTTGGAACTTTGTTAAAAGGGGTTGTAATTCGGCTGCTCACTCAATTGCCCACCTCCATCCTATTGACTTTTTTGAAAGGATATGGAGGGATGGGCTGGGTGCCGGATATTGTCCACCACGATTTGGCAGCTAACGATATTTTGTGCTCACCTGGACAACCAATTAATATAAACCCTTTCTTTGGTGATAAAAAATAAATAAATAAATTGTCTAGTTTTATTTTTTATCCTCACCATGACTAAGTTACAAACTTGCAATTGTTTTTTTTCTTCTTCCAAAATAGCACTTGATGACTTGGAAACTTACAATAATAGATAATTCTATTTTTATTTTATTTTTAAATAATAATAACAATAATAGTAATAATTAGTCCTAAAGTACAGATAATTAGTGCTAAAGTACATTGGGGACTAAGTAGATAATCTACATTGTAATGATTTGAATCTAAAAATTACAATCCTCTCTTAAGATGTGACCACATATTACATTCCTTCACATGCAAGTAGACAGTTGGTAACCGGTCTAACAATAAAACTTAAATGCAACAGATCAATTAATCTCTGGTAACTGATAGCCAGGATAATATAAACATTTCCCGATTTTTAGGTGAAAATTGTTTGAGGTTGTGGAGCATTCAGATTTCTAAAGATTAAAGGCGGGATAATATGGTTGGCGTTGGTGCTAATGAAGGAACATCAGATTTTCTCATGAAAAGGGGATTTTTCGGCTTCCCAATCAAACACAATCTTAATTCTTTATACATTCCTAAGTCTTAATACATACTTAAGATTCATAATGTTCAATTCTATTTAAAAAAAATAAGCACAAATTCTTAGACAATCACAAATTCTTAGGCAACATATTGAAAGTTTTAAAAGTTAGAGATGATTTTTTAGATATTGTAGGCAACTATACACCCATTTTAGAGTGAGTTTTAAAAGTCAATGGCCGTATAATTAAAAAAGAAAATTTTTAAAAGACAAAGGGGGTGTTTGGTAAACAGTATTTTGAATAGCTTTTTGGTAAAAAGAGTCTTTTTTATCAAAATTAATTGTTTGACCAAGTAAAAAAGCTAATTTGGGTGTTTGTTGAAAGAGCTTTTTAGAAAATTTTTTTGGGTCCAAAAAGTTAATTTGAAAAGGCTAATTCCATGAACTTTTTGGAAAAGCTTTTTGAAAAATTAGCTTTTTGTCTCACAACTTTATCTGAAACAACTAATTTTACCAAACAGTTGTTCAACAAACAGCTAATTCAAACAACTGATACAAATAGTTAATTCAAACAGTTAACAGCTAATACAAACAACTAACAATTAACGATTAATAACTTGCAGACTTGCAACACAGAAAAAAGACAATCAAATCGTCACCGTGGAGGCTTGAAACCAAAACATGAGTCGGTAAGTCAAACGGCCTGACATTCTTTGTTTTATATATATGCATTTACACCTAACTAGCCGCACGGCCCGCACCGGGTGTATGATACAATTCTGAGAACTAGGGTTAGACGGTTGCATTCAAAGCCACGACCCAAATATATATGTATACATATCGTCCCTGTTCCGTGCGTGAACAATATTAACTGGCATCAATGGCTTCCATTCACATTCAGATGTGCAGCAGCCAATATTTATGTAGTCGTCGTTGTGATCATCCTTCCACTGTCTACCAAAAAGGAGGTCTGATCGTCTACCCATCTTATTAAAGTGCTTCCGATCAACCCCGCCTAGGCCCAAGGATGCAAAAAAGAAGAAGCGTCCATGCAGATTTGAAAAAGCATGGACCCAGGTCGAGGGATGTGAGGAATTGG
>JACYFF010019584.1:120290249-120343169 GCA_017589665.1 Selenicereus undatus | reverse complement strand
ATTAATTCCAGGTTCTTGGTTCTATTTCTCTCTCTTCTTGTTCTTGATTACTTAAGTTTTGGTTGCGATGTTTATTGAATTGAATGTTTTGGTTGTCGTTAGAAACATGACTGTAGGCTAAATCCTTCAACTTAGGTTGGGATTGATGCCGAATATGTATAGTTGAATCCTGTACTGGCCCAATCAATGTTCCCCCATTGTTTTGCAAATTATGAATTTTACTACACACGCCACATGCTCGATGAAATGTTCGAAAGAGTATTCATCCTTTTTATTGCGGTTTAGGGGAGCGTTGAGAGACGAAACCTTTACCTAGTGCGTCTTAGTAGACAATTAGGATTTTAACATGAAAATAGTTAAGTTCTAATTGGGATTAGAGATTGTGAATCTTGCAATCCTTCAACCTTTAGCCCCATGAAAATAGGTGACTATAGTTCTAGGATTAGTCTTCGACCCTTGAGAGAGGGAGGAGATGGGCTTAATTGACAATCTATCCATTTGTGATGCATGCTTGGGAATGTATGATTGGGTTAGTATCTGATTCACTAGCATATTCGTACTGTTGATTCTAACCTAGGTGCTTTCTATTCTGCTGTTTACATCACTTTTTAGTTGCTATCGTTTCTCTTAGTTTAGTCTTCAACCCAAAATTGTGATTGCTTAGCTTGAGTTGTTTAATTAATTCTGGTAGTTGAAGCCAAGTTTCCCGTGGATTCGACCCGTACTTGCCGGTTGCTAGCTACAGCTGCGCTGTGCACTTGCGGTAATTAAAACGATAACATTTACATATGTAATTCCTTTTTGATTAGTGCAAGATTACGAAATTTGATTAGACTTCTTGGTTTAATAAATAATTTGAATCCCTTGAGCTCCGTGCTAATCATTAGCATGTAAAAAGTTATTGACTTGGCTTGATTGTGTTTTTGCTTCCATTCCTTTCCTTTATACTGCTAATCATTCGCTTAATGAATGTCATAAACATGAAATGAGGTAATGACATTATCATCATATTATTTTGATAATTGATATAAGCTCGTTACTTATCGTTATTTTGTTAAACTATTAGTATTAATATCATTGTGGGTTATTACTCATAATACTATGTTTGCGATTGCATAATTTAAATTATGACTATTTTTATCCGAACTGTTATTAACGTTTTTAGTACCATTACTGATTTTTTGCCTCACCACGTCATGGTAATAAGTAATATAACGACAACCACTACTATGGCCAGAGCTCTAGAATGTTCTGTAGTAGCCTCAATCAAGACATGAGCTCTTTTCCCAAAAACGTAACGTAATGAACTCATATAATCAAATTTCATCAACCATAATATTCCTAACATACACATTTAGAATTCATAACTCACAAAGTGCATATCCAAAATTCATGAACTTTATCACAAATCTTCAAATAATATGTATATTCTTTAGTAAAATTGTCACAGTGTTGTCCAACCCAATAGCTCACAATAATCAAAATATTAATCGAATTTCAGCATAAATTCACTGGACAGATTCAACCTCAAATTCATAACTTCATAATCATATTAGATGAATTCATAACATAATCATCAAGTCACGACACCCAATTAATAAAAAACATCCAGACTAAATATAAAACTGTACGATTGGTTTCTACCAATTAACATTAGTGCTCCAAACTACTAAATCCTTGGTTTCTACCAATTGACATTAGTGTTCCAAACTGCTAAATCCTAAAACATCAAATTCCAAGCTTTAGGTCAAGGAGTCAAGAATTACTCACCTTGAATTTGTTTTAGAACCCGAAACCATGATCTCTTCTTCCTCCTCCTCCTTTTCCTTTTTTTTTTCCTCTATGTTCTTTCTTTCTCATCTCTTTCTCTCCTGCGTGCGTGGTATGTGTGCTGTGAATCCCCCCTCCATGTATGTAGGGGAAAAAGGGAAAAAAAATCTTAGATTTTTTTTTTGGGACTATATGAATATTTATTTGTTTTTATACACCATTGAATTAATATTTTCGGATAAAGTTGCTAGAAAAGATTTTTAAAGCTTTAGATGTAAAATTTTGAGAGACACTTCCATGTTAACAGATGTTCAATTATTCATTAGCGTTTTAATGAATTATTTTAGGAGTAATCAAAAATTCATTTCGAGGTCATTCTGTCGATTCAACCTGCAATCGTATAAATATACATGCACATAAAGAAAATGCTAAATTGAAATGAGAAAATGCTGGATTGAAATGCGGTGCCCAACTTATTTAATTTATAATTAAGATGATTCAATGTAGTTAATATGAATATTAAGGTCGGGCCGTTAGAAGTTATTAGCCTTTTCTCCAATCCAACCACTCTTTTTGCAGTATAAATACCCAACTCCCCCTGTTGCTTCAACATACACCAAACAACTCTCATATTCTCTTCTGTTCTCTTGTCTCCTATCTACTGTTTTGGGCAATTGCAGTCCTGTGTGTTCCAAGCTTCTGGCCATTAATGTACGCATTCAAAAAGTAGTTGTGTACGCATTGGGGAGGGAACAACTATTTCGATTTACACCCAGATCGAGCCGAAATCGTTTTTAAGGTGGTGGTACCCCACGACACAACTTTCCCTCTTATTTCTCAGCCATTGATATAGGCATACATCTTCGACAAAACTATTGTGAAAAATTTTCCGCATTAACCATTTCCATTTGGTTGGAATATGTAGGCTCGAAACAATTTTCCAAGCCTGCTAAAGTCTTCAGCCACACCCATGATGTCTTCTCGCTCAACCAGCTAAATATGGCCATATTTAATCATATAATTGCTTGATCAAATACGTGATGATATAGTCAAATTGATTAATTCACAATAAGTGGTAGTTAGCCTAATAAAAGGCGCAGATCCAGAGGTTGATGGTAGCTGAGATGAGGATGATCAGATGGATGTGTGGTTTTACGAGATTGGACAGGATTACGAATGGGGTTATTAGGGGCCTAGCGGGAGTGGCCCCCATAGAGGAGAAGATGAGGGAATCGAGACTCAGATGGTTCGGCCACGTGAAGAGGAGAAGTGTGGCCGCCTCGGTGAGAAGATGCGAGACTATCAGCCCACCCGGTGGTAAGAGAGGGAGAGGTAGGCCGAAGAAGAACCTAGAAGAGGTGGTTAGAGATGACCTGAGAGTTGTCGGTCTCACGGAGGACATGGCTCAGGATAGGAGGGTGTGGCGGGACAAGATTAAGGTCCCTGATTGTAGGGGACCGGCTCCGTAGGTGGTAGTAGCCTAGGCGGGGTGGGGTGAGTTTTGGTTTGCTTGTTTGCAGGTCAAGCTTTTCCGGATGGTCACGACACCAAGCGCCCACGATTTGTTCAGGTATACCTCCACCCCCTCTTTATTCGCTTATCCGGAACCTTTTCTCCCTCCCCTTTCTCTTACTTCTCTTACTTCGGTAAATGGTTTTGCAATCGTTTTCCCTCCAAACCTTTTTCTCAAAACTGTTTTTGTGGGTCTTATGGAATCAACCTCTCTATGGGTAGGAATACCGGTAGAGGTAAGGTTGCCTACAGCTGGATCTCCCCAGACCCCGCGAAAGCGGGACCCACTTTGGGAGTTTGTTGTTGTTGTTATTGTATGTTTCTACGAAGCATTTATAGCTCAATTGTCAAAACTCAATTACCCTTTCGATGTCGGCATACTCTGTCGAATCCTTCCAAGCATGATGATAGTGCTAAAGCCATTCGCAGGGCGAGCCTAAAGCCAATGTAGTATGGTGGTTCTCATGCCAGAGATTATGCGGGGATCTCTAAAAGCAACTTCTTATCAAGTCATGGTCTCTAGTCTACTATTTGGACCAAAAAGCTTGTTCATGCTTTTGGCTTCTCAGCTGAGGCAAGAACAGTTCTGGACCTTATCCAACTTGAAAAATCGCCAAAAACTTGTTGTGATTTTTTCCGCAAGCGTACGGTTAACGCTGTAGTACTTACGGGTATCGTCCTCAGGGATGGAGGAAATTTGATTATTAAAAATTCTAACCTAATTAAAACTGAAAATTAAAATCGACTAACCTAAACATTATCATATTTGATTTAGTGAATTTACAAACTAAAATAATTGAAAAACTGTAAGAGATTTGAGAGCACCAAAAGGTAATTTGGAAAATCAAACTGAAAATGAATCACGTGAGCAACACCTTGCAGTAATTAAACTTTATAATCTTCATCTTCCTGGCTGAGTTGAAACCGAACAGAGAAACAGAACGGAGGAACTTAATCGAAACAGAGCAATGGCGCACAATGGAACCGTCACAACATCACAACTGAGTGCCAAAACAAGAGGATGACGACTTGCAAAGGCCCCGGATTCAAACCCAACACCACGAATCAGAATCTGAAAACAAGAGTAATGAAAGCTTGAATTCGAATGAATGCTTCAACAACTAGGTAATTTCCAAGCCAATCAACACTCCCAAGTTCCAAAGTTACATTAAATTGAGAACTAACAATTATCCTGAATTTGGGAAAAGAAAATAAAAAACGAAAACGGAAAGAGCAATTTGATAATCAACTAAAAAAATGAATCTACAACTTGAACACTTGAAAACGGAAAAGAAAGCCCAGAATCGAAGGCCCCCCCACTCCTCTCTATTTTATTTTGTTTTTATCCACCATTAAAGACCTTCGAGAACCCCTCCCAAAATCTGTTGGTTGCCCTCCATTAAAGACATAGTAACCGTTGCATTGAAGATGAAATTGATGATGGACATGAAGGAGAAGAAGGAGCAACGAAGGGGGAGGGGAATCGGTTGGGAAGAGGAAGCAGGGGTTGGGGGTTTGGGTTCTCAGCACTGAGAAGAGGAGAGAGAATGAGAGTTAAAGGGGGGGGAAAGAAGTCATGTGAGGCGCACATGGGGTTGGGTAAATTATTTAGGGGTTTATTATTTTTTTATTTTTTTTTTGTTCTTTTTTATTTTTTATGGGTTATAAAAGCAATGGGCTAGAGATTTCTGGGTCAAGTTTGAGTCAAGTTGGTCCAAATCTTCATTTTTCAGCATCTCTTCATCTTTTTCTGCCATTATTCCCGAATTATTCAATCCCTACAAAATAAAATAAAATCAAATAAAAACGTAAAAATAATAATTATTTCGAGCATAAATTAGGTAGAAAGGTACTGTAAAGATATCACATTTTTAGCGTCAACATTCATGCTTTTGGCTTCTCAGCTGAGGCAAGAACAGTTCTGGACCTTATCCAACTTGAAAAATGGGTTTTTGAACAAAATAAATAGAAAAAAAGTATTAATCAAGCATACCCAACGACATGGCAAGCCACTTGCGAGGGACCGCCGCCAGGGATCCTAGCCTTGGTCCCTATAGGGCGAAGAGAATATTTATCGTTTGACAAGGAAAGAAGTTGGTTTTGTTCTTTCTACCCCTTGGTGATGTGGTTAGCCAAATATTAAAAGCAAAATCCAACTTCAACATTTTAGGTTGAAAATTACTTTTCAACAGGATAGATTAAAGAAAGCTCAAATCAAAATTTTGAACTCAAAATTCTTTTATTTGGTTAACATTTATCTCCATTGCAACAAATCAGTTGATATTTTTCACAATTACAATAGTTTTGTAAAATGTAAATTTTTGCTAGCCAATCAAGACCTATCATGTGGAAAAAAATAAATACTTTTTTTTGGGTCAATTACAGCACGCCACGTATTAAATTAATTACGACATTCTATTAAATGTTAAATACTTATTGGAAATGTGTGCGACCAATTAAAAAGTGCCACATGGCATAAATGATACAGAAAATAAATGATTACTCTTTTTATTAGAGATGGAAGAAAAACCCTAACCCTGACTTCTTTATAAAAAGGGAGCTACCCCTCACATTCCGGGGTCGACATTTTAGAAGAACTCATAAGAGTTTAAGACTTTTCTCTAGCAGAGGACAACAAGCACTCCAAATACGTGTTGTCTATGCGTAGAGATTAAACTCACATCTTGATTGAGATCAAGCCTTTCAGGCCATCTCTCAATGTCAAATTCATTCATTTTACTCAAGGAGATTGAATAAGAGGATTTATTACACCTGTTTTTGTAACAGTTATACAGAAATTGTATCCATTCTTTGATATAAATACAACAATTCAATTTGTGACTCTATTTCTTGTCTAATTTATTGCAAGCTTGAAATTTGTGTTTACAAGTACCATATTTCCAGGAAGTTTGATCAAGACAACCGAATCCCTCATCCTGGAATATTTTCTTCCATCATCAACGTAGGAGCCCGTGGGTGGGGTGATTATCGGGTCATTATTTTCAACGAGTTAGGAGTGGCTATTGGCCAATGTACCGAGACCTTTATAGCTACATTTCTTTCTTGTTGGCTATGCACGTTCATTTTACCAGTTAGAGATGCTGGTTGCATACGCCCTGACACTTTCAGCATCGCATCATTGATGGCATCAGGTATAGGTTATTCCCTCCCTACAGCAATCATTGCAAGTATCTACAAGGGACTCAATGAGCTCTCTCGTTCTTCACATCTTGGTAGAAGTGGGGGTTATTTTCCTGCTCATTTTCTTTATGCTTGGTTAGCCAAAAACTTTGATGCATACGAGCTAGTTGATGAGGCTTCCTCCAGTCGAAGCATGGTGAAGTTTAGTGGCCTTAGTCGAGCCAAGTCGCTTTAGCCTGAAGAGCCCCGAGAACTCATTGGTTTTGGGAGAGGCTTTCGCTGGCATCCATCCATCATCAATTGACTTAAGGAAACTCTCGTGGATGACGGAAAGCTATCGAGGGCTGACTTTGCTTATTTTTTCAGCATTCGTTCGAGTTTTGTCTCATACCGTTGTGAAGACAACCTCGCCATGGAGCACTATTACCCCGACCGATTCAGCAGACAATTTGGTTTTTATCATTTGGACTTCGATAATCTTCCTGATTCGGAAACAATGCTTCGTTATCATCACATGCTCACGGCTATGGAACAGGGTCCCAAGTCTTACTTCCTGGGCGATGTAATGCCTTAACTTTTGAATGGCGAACATAAGAGCCAAACACATCTTTTCGATCGGGGAATAATTCAGTTAAGCCCCAACCAAAGTGCGACTTAGGTAATACAAAGCCCTTTCTTTGCCTTCCTCATTTTCCTAGGTGCACAATACCCCTAAAGACTTCTCTTGAGCTACAATGTATAGTATAAGAGGTTTTCCTGGAATTGGTGCCCCCAGAACTGGTGGATTTGACAAGTACTTCTTAATGTTGTCGAAGGCTTTCTAGCATGACTGGTCCTATTCGAATTGTACACCATTCTTCATGAGGGTGTGGAATGGGTGGCAACGACCTGCGAGGTTGGATATGAATCTTCTAATATAAGCCAAACGACCTGGGAGACCACGTAGTTCTTTGAGATTTTTTTTGGGGCAGGTATCTCTTGGATTACCTTGATTTTGGCTTGGTCAATCTTGATGCCTCTATGCCGAACTATAAAGCCTAGGAACTTCCCTAAGGTGACACGAAAAGCACATTTAAGTGGATTCATCTTTAGTTGATTTCTCCTCAACCTATTAAAAATTTGACGAAGGTCTTGTTGGTGGTCTGCTCCTCTTTTTGACTTGACCATCAGATCATCAACATAGCACTCCACTATTTTATGCAGCATGTCGTCAAAGATAGTTTCCATTGCTCTTTGGTATGCGGCTCCGATGTTCTTCAAACCGAAGGGTATTACCTTGTAGTAGAAGATGCCTTTGGGAGTGCGAAAGGCTGTGGCTTCTTGGTCTTCTGGTGCCGTTTGAATTTGATTGTATCCCGTAGTACAATCCATAAAGGACAAGGTTTCGTGTCCCATGGTTGAATCGATCATGAGCTCAGTGACGGGTAACAGGAAATCATCTGGGCAAGCGCTGTTGAGATCCCAAAAGTCTATGTAAAGACAAAGTTGTCTGTTCTTCTTCCTTACAGGGACAACGTTTGCGAACCAAGTTGGGTATTTTACCTCACGAATGAATCCTACCTCTATGAGTCTGTTGACCTGTCTTTTGATTTCAGGTACTAACTCTGGACGAAAGCATCGTTAAGGTTGTTTTTTGTGCAAAGCACCCTTTTTGAGGAATAAGCGATGGACTGCAATTTTGGGATCAAGCCCTGGCATTTCATTGTAACTCCATGCAAACATGTCCTTATACTTCGAGAGGAGATTGAAGTACTCCTTTTCTTCCTCGGGTGTAGGCAATGAGCTTACATAGATGGGGCGGGGTTTCTCAGCAGTTCCGAGATCTAATTCCTTCAAATCATCAACTGTAGCTTGCCCCCCGTCTTCAAGGGTTTCAAGAGTCTCTGCGAGTTCTATCTCTGACTCCGAGTCTTCACATTCTTGGACTGTGATGTGATTAATTAGAAGAAGTTACTTCTTCTTGCTCATCTCCTTTGTCGATGTGAAAACTACTTGGCTAACCAGTAAAGACGACAGTGCGTCTCTTCACCCTTAGTGAACCATCTGTCTTTACATCAAGAGTTAAAAACCGCTTCATGCGTAAAGGGATAGAACTTTGCACTTTGTTTCCATCACCAAGTCGATTGAACACTTAATTCTTTTGTTCTTGGGGTAATGGATTTGATGGTTCTTTTGCTTTCGTGATTCTGTTGAACGCTGAAGGCCTTGGTTGTGCATGATTCTTTATTCTCCAGAACACAGAAGACTTAGGGTTTTGACCGCTCTTAATTCTAGTGAAGACGGATGAATGTCTCCTTAAAGCAGATGGTTGTAACCTATCAAATACAGAAGACTTTATAAGAGGTTGAGTCTTTTAATCCTCACTCTCATCCATTTCTTCAGCAGAGATATGTTGAACCACATTTTGTTTGGCATTGCGTCACCCTGATATCTTGATCGGCGACACTGGTGTATAACCAAGGCCCACTTTTGGGACCTCTACTAGACCTCCTTGTTCTTGAGGCTTCTTCTGCATTTGTTGAGGTCATAGGTTTCCACCTCCACTACCTTCCCTAATGCAACAGGATTGTTAAAATCATAACCCGTTTTCTCCATAAGTTTATATGCATTCGGGTTAAATCCTTCCTTCGTTTGTGCATTTGGCAAGTTCTCATCTCCATTTAATAAGATTTTGGAACAAGAGACACATTCGGGCGGAGAGGGTCTGCTCACCTTTGGTTGGTACATGTTTTGTGTTGGCAACATGACTCGTTCTTTAAGGGTGCTCAAGTTGGCCCCGATATCCTTCTTGATAGCCTTGGCCCCAGTATTTCCATTTACAGACCCACTGAAGGGTGTTTCTCCTTCCTTGTGATGAGCTTTGGGAACATATCTTAAGACTGGTGGCATGTGATTTGTGGAAACCACCACTTGTTTGGCAACATGTTTAGCAAGTTGGGTGATAGACTCTTGTTCAGCGTTTACATTATGGTTCTCTTGCTATTTCACACTGTCATGCTTCAGTATTACCTTAGGATTATCTGCAGCCTTCGGCTCACCCCTACCTGTGGAGGAAATTATGGAGGGCATAGTCTCCTTAGGTGCGGTGCCCTCTTCAAAGAATTTAGAATTGGCAAAATGCGATTCTGCCTTTGTAAATGGCTTGACATCACCGTTGATCTTCTTCTCGCCCCGACGGTTATATTTAAGACATTGATGGAGGGTAGAAGCCACTACTCCATGTTCATGGAGCCACGGGCGTCCAAGTAACAATTTGTACGACGTCTTGGAGCCAATTACATGGAAGATTGAAGATGTTAGTAGATCTCTCATCGTTATCTCCACGCGAATCATGCTAATTGCACGCTGACTCTGCAGGCTAAATCCCTGAATCACCATACGACTTTTAGAAAGCTCTTTTACCGTGATTCCCAGCTCATTCATTGTAGACTTAGGCATGATGTTAACGGTAGAGCCTCCATCTATCCGTATGTGCTTGACTTTTTGCTCCCTGATATAACCGGTCACAAACAAAGGACGATTGTTAGGTTTGGAGCCTAACAATAAGTCGTCATCGGTGAAAGTGATAACCGTGTTGGAAGGGTGTACTGGGTAGGGCCTTTCGAGGATTCTTCAATGTTCCCAACCTTGTCAGCATAAAGCTTTGGGTGGCACACTGACGCATATCTTCTGGAAAAGATTTGCCTCTAATCCATGCGTGCTGGTAAAGCCTCTAAGGCGATTAGAGTTTTATCATCTCCTTTTGGCGAATCTTCTTGTTTTTCCTCTTCGCTATCTTCTTCATCTTCAAGCTCAGTACATGAGGTCATGTTAGCAGTGACTATATCAAAAAAGCCCACTGGGAAGAACTCTTTCAATGTGACGGGAGTAAACGGCTGTTGCTCAAGTAGATCTATAGGTTGAATGTCCCGCTTCTTATTTATTCTAGGACTCTTCCTACTTCTCCCACGCTGAGGTTTCTTTTTCCTCCCTTGGTTCTTGGGCCTTTGCCTAGTAACAAGGGTCCACCCCTCTTCATCATCCTTCGAGATATCAATAGTGCGTTTGCTCTCTAGAGGAGTCTGTACCATTAGCGGCACAACAACCGGCTCTAGACTTCCGAACTGAAGTGTGAGTAACTCCATCCTTGGCGCATGAGTTAGATCATATCTTTTCTCTTGGTGGAGTTAGGTGTGACTCGCTTGTCGTAAAGGCAATGACTCTAATTGAGCGCCAATGTAGTTGGCTTTAGCAGTTTCGTCCAAGTCTAGTATGATCCTCCCATCCTTGGCCAATTGCATGATACGCTCTTTGAGAGCAACGCATTTATCTAGAGGATGGCTAACAACCCTGCAATAATGACAGTACTTTGGGTCACTTGTGCTTCCTCTCTTGAAGTTCCTTCAATGTAGGGTGCTTCTTTGTTGCTTCTTTAGAGAATGAAGTCTTCTTCTCCTCTGGTTTAGACTTCCATAAAATCCTCACGGGCTCTTCAGTGGAAATCATCATAGTTTCCTTTGTTGAAGCCTTTGGAGGCTTAGAACTCTTATTAGGATCACCTTTGTCCTTCTTGAAGTCATATGAAGAGGACGACTTGCCGTGACGATTTGCTATCGTCATTTCCATGTCATGTGCCTTCGTAGCTAGCTCTTGAAAGATCTTAGGCTTGCTCATCTGCAAGACATAAAGCAGGTCCCACTCCATGCCCTGAGCGCACATCTCGACAGCAGAGGCCTCGGACAAACGATCTTTGTGTTCAAGGCTAAGAGATCTCCAACGATTGATGTAATCAAGGACTGGTTCATCCTTCCACTGCTTAGTATTTGTCAGCTCTGTCATACTAACAGTGCGCTGAGTACTATATAACCTGTTGAGGAATTCATGTTCCATTTGTTTTCAGCTGTTAATAGACTCGAGCTCCAGGTCCGTATACCAATCGAAGGCGATCCCTTTGAGAGATCGAACAAACTACTTCACCAACCTGTCTCCCTCGGTGCCAACACTGCTGCACGTCTCAATGAAGTGAGCGATGTGCTGTTTGGGATTGCCCTTACCATCAAATTAGTTGAATTTGGGGGGCTGGTACCCATGAGGCATACGAAGGACATCAATCCTTTTCGTATATGGCTTTGTATACAAATGTGTCTTGTGAGGTCCTTCCCTAATTGAGCCTTAACAGCATTCGCGATTAGGCTTTGAATCTGTTCAATAGACATTGACCCCAATGAGGATTCCTTCTTTTTTATGCGCTCGTCATCAGAGTCTTCACTGCGGCTAGACTCCTTGTCAGACTTTTCGCCGTCCGAGCCTTTGCTAAAGGATTCGAATACTCGCTTTTCCAACTTCTTCATTAGAGCAGCAATCTACTCACATTGACGCTTGATTTGAGCGTCTTTCTCTAGACTTTCCTTAGCGAGCATTTCCAATGTTGCTTTCATATTTACGAGTCGTTCTTCTACGTTGGTCGCCTCTATCACCATGGCTGGCATAATGACAAAATTGGAGGATTCGGTCTCTGATTCAACAACTAACTCTCTTGGCGATGCGAGTGAGGAGTCACTACTAGTATAACCATGATCTTCTTCACCGAAATGTTGGAAGGTCAGGTTTGCCTGAGTTCGGAGCTCATCCATCCCTTGAGGAATTGTTTGATGTATTTTGAAGCCAGCGATAGATCTTTACTTCAAAGGTTGCGAAGTGACTTTGTTGACTCTTTAGGCAGGTTGGAGTCAAGGCTTGGGATCTCGCGAGATTGCAATGGGACAGTCCCAACTGACTGTTTTATGGCAATCACAACCGTAGCTTTTGCCATACCTCTAGTCATGACTCTGCTAGATGTAATGCTAACAGTTGTTGATCCTTGAGATGTGGATCGGACAACTTTTCCTTGAAGGTTGAGGGATGGCGTTCTTAGGGGCCATATCGCCTTTGAGGGAATGTAAAGTTCGTGGTTTAGAGAAAGAGATGAGAAGCAGATAATGTCCCACTGAGCATGCCAAAAATTTATAACTCAATTTCTTGTCTAATTTATTGCAGGTTCGAAATTTGTGTCTACAAGTTTATTGACACATTTCGTCACTAATGAAATTTAGTTTTTTTTTCATCTAATGTCCTAATCAAATGTGTGTGTGGTTTTTTTTTTTTGGTGCTCCTTCTAAATTTCAATTAGGTACTTTCTTTGTGAATTATTTTTTGTCTCCTCTCAAGTCTCAAAAAAGGACAAAATTATACATCTTTGTGGATGTTTAGTTGTGATTAAAGTTGTGATTTTTGATTGTGATTAGACGGCTAGTTCATCTTGTTTAAACCTTAGCCTACCTTGTTTATGTTTGGATTTGAAGTTTCCCTTCATGCCCACCAAGTGTTTGATGAAATGCTTGAAAGAGTTTTCATATGAGTTTTAGAACAATTGACTTGCACTGAAAAGTAATGTTGATTGTCTATTGTGGGTAGAGAGGATAGGTAGTGTTTACACATAAAAATAGTCCAAATCCTAACTAGGTCAAGGGTTGCTACTTTTGTAGTTTAATTGGACTGACCTCATGAAAATAGGCGGTTAGCCTTCAACCCTTGTCATGCCTACATCCTTTAAAATATCAAGAATGTACTTCCTTTGATTAAGGAAAGTACCTTGGAAAGATCTAGCTAATTCTATGCCAAGGAAGTAACGAGCTAGTCCCAAATCCTCAATGGTGAAAGAAGTATACAAAGCTTGTTTTAATGACAATAACGCCATCTGCATCATTGCCGGTAATAAGAAGATCATCCACATATACCATTATAAAAGTAACCTTGTTATTCACAATTCTAGTGAACAATGAATAACTACACTTGGGCTGCTTGAACCCTTTGCCAAGGAGAAATTTTATCAATTTTATATTCCATTGCCTTGAGGCCTGCTTCAATCCATAAAGAGACCTTTGTAACTTACACACTTGTCCAGGCATAGCTGTAGTATAACCCTCAGGAGCAACATGTACACCTTTTCATCAATGTAACCATGGAGAAAGGCATTGTTAATATCCAGTTGATGAAGAAGCTAATTCTTGGCCATAGCCAAGATAATACAAACTTTCACAGTAGTGTGTTTAGCCACAGGGAAGAAAGTGTGTTTGTAATCCTTGTTTTTAATATGCTGAAAGCCCTAGATGACTAGCCTGGCTTTGTGTCTGTCAACTAAACCATCAGGTTTATATTTGGTTTTGAAAACCCACTTACATGTCAAAGCTCTCTTCCCATGAGGAGGAGAAGTCAAAACCCAGGTATGATTAGCATCAAGGGCAGCAAGCTCTTGATCCATAGCCTTTACCCACTCAGGGCATTGCTTTGCTTGTTAATTAGTTTGTAGAACTTTAGTGAGAGAAGCCACATAACTAGATGAAAGATGTGCCAAATTTGAAAAATTTAACAAAGGGTAAGGATTAACAAATATGGTACGACTATTCTGAGATGGAGAAGGTTGAAGAACTGAGTTGGCTATTTTACAGGTGGCTATTTGGGGACAAAGATAGTCTTGTAGCCTAGTTGGGAGACCTCTAGTCCTACTCGACTTTTTAAGAACTTGTGTGTTATGAGTAGCAGAAGATCGAGCAAAGGAATGATGAGATTTGGAAGCAACATTGTTTGAAGAAGGAGAATGATGAGAAAAAAGAGAATAAGAGGCGGGAGTTGAAGTAAAAGTGACTGAATCTGACATAACCAGATTATAATCTCTGTAAGAAAAATTAGTATTAAGATCTAAAGAGGAATGAGTTTGTGTTGAATCTAAAGCAAAAAGGCGGTGAGTTAAATTGATCAGAGGCAGCATAAAAGGGAAGCAGAAGGGATGTGTTTGTTGGATCTGGGAAGAAGAATTGCCAATGGGATCTAGATCTCCTCTAAAAGGAAACATGTTTTCATAAAACAAAACATTTCTGTTGTGGAAAATCTTCTCAATTCTAAATCACACAATTGATATCCTTTGTATCCAAAAGTGTATCCCAGAAGAATGCACCTCTTGGCTCTAGGTTCAAATTTATCAGATGGCTTCAAATTAGCAGTAAAACTCAATCACCCTATGACCCTTAGATCATCATAGGTTGGTGGTTTGTCAATTGCCATACAGTTTTTCATAAGGGCCTGGGTTTTCCAATTCAAATTGGGGATGGGAAGTTTATTAATGGTATGTGTGGCTGCATGAATACATTCTCTCCAAATTACTTTTACTAATTTTGAATTTTTCAGCACAATCACAAAGCTAGGGTTTCATATTAGTGGGATTGAGAGAGTTAGAGAGATGAGATAGAGAGAAATTGAGAGCCAAAAGTGTCATTTTCGTTTTGGGAAAGGAGAGAAAAAGAGTAAGAGGAGGTGAGGGTTTTTTTTGGCAAATACATTTATTTTGTAGGGTAGTATTGTCTTTTCAGTTATTATTATTGGGTATATACATACCCTATTATCCACCAAATACACATACCCATAGATAATAACCCATTTTGTACCCATAATTCATTTTTAGTGGGTATTATTCAGCTAATTTGGATGGACAAAAGTAGGTATCCATCTAAACGATACAAATTTCCATCCCTAATCATTAATCAATAAGTCAAACGACCTGGCATTCTTTGTTTTATATATATATACATAATTACATATATATATACCTAACTAGCCGCAAAGGGTGTACCTAGAGGAGGTGCGGCCGGGTGTATGATACAATTCTGAGAACTAGGGTTAGACGGTTGCATTCAAAGCCACGGCCCAAATATATATGTATACATATCATCCCTGTTCCGTGCGTGAACAATATTAACTGGCATCAATGGCTTCCATTCACATTCAGATGTGCAGCAGCCAATATTTATGTAGTCGTCGTTGTGATCATCCTTCCACTGTCCACCTGAACGTGAATCAACTTAGCAGCAGCAATAATTCCCTGAGAAAGACTTGGATCTCGCGACGACCTCTGCTGCTAATGTCATCAATGTCCACCTCTACTATTCATGGCCATGGCCATGGCCATGACCCCCTACGTCTACCAGTGCCGGTATTAGGAAAACGTAATTGCAGTAGTTATTCGCGGGATCACTCTAATTCTGGTTGTGACCATGCCGAAGAAGAACCCGCAGCCAATGCCGAGGAGAAACTTGACGCCCCTCCTCCTGGTGCGCTTGTATTTCAATACTGCTTTTTCAAACATCTGTTCCCGATCAGTTTTATTGATTCATAAATTATAACAATACAAAGTCCGTAGTGCATTACTTTTAAGGACTAATTAATCTATTGAAAACGGTCTTTCTACAAGCAGTCATGCATACAGAGGTAAGATTACCTACATTTGGATCTCTTATGATCCCGTAAAAGCGAGACCTACACTAGAAGTTGTCGTCGTCGTTGCTGACTAGTTGTTGGATGAAATGCTGCAGTGGTGACAGATTGGGAAGTAACTAAAACAACTGTATACTTACAAAATTTAGGCAAATAATTTAGGAGTTACACTTTAGGTATACTTTTCATAGTTCCCGATCGAGGGCCCTTAAAGTACTGTGCTTGTAGTTGGTGGCTATCACTTATCAATTATCATGCATTATTTCCAGTCCGTGCGTATGCTTGTTTTGATTATTAAGTGACTTCTTGATATTTGTGATGACTATCATTTTATGTTCATTATCTATCTATTTAGATATTTATTTTATTTTATCAAAGAAATTTTAACTGTATAATGCTTTTTCAAACCTTTTTTTGTATGTCATTTGGAATTGACCTCTTTGTGAGTAGTGATACCCTAAAAAAATAAGACTGCTTACATGTGAATTTCTCCATACCCCTCACAAGTAGGACCCACATTGAGAGTTGAGTTTGTTGTTGCCGTATCTTTGTGGAAGAAGATTTTACATATCACCCTGACCATGACAAATTACTTGTCCTAGGGTGTCATATTTGGATATCAAATTCTATCAAATCTCATTAGTATTATCCGCTTTTTAATTAATAGTATGACCGATTAGTCTTCTGTTGTAGTGAGTGGTGATCCATACAATTGATTAATTTGTGTCTATTAATTAAAACTATGGTCCAATTATTTAAGATATATATAGAATATTGTGATTATGAAGAGAAAATTGATTGGGATTTGGAGGACTCGGATGATTATTTGAATTTGTGGCATGAAATTAATTATAGCATAGTAATCTCTCGCGCTATAGTAATCCATTCTTTTTCTCGTGAACACTATACTAGCTGAAATTTAATAATTTCAAATATATTTGGCACTATTATTTTGCAGAGGAACTACCTGTGATCTATAGGGAGGGCATCAAGAGGCAATGGAAGAATTTGCCTTTTCTTTTTAGGCATTCGAGGGGTCATTTGGGTCGTTTGAGGCAGAGTTTGGAGCTTTTGAATAAACGCCAACAGGCTTTGAAATGCATGGAGCCCAAATCAAATGACTTTGAGAGTCTCCAGTCCATGGAAGAAGATTGCAAGGATATGAAGAATTTGAGCCATGCTTTGAATCATTTCGCTGCAGACTTGAAGCGTTTGGATGCTAATTTGAAAGAATTATTTGAAGAATTTGAGCAGACAAGGAAGTTATGAGATGTGGTCGATAAGGTTTATTTTCACAATAACCGAAGAATGATGTTAGATATAAAGTAGATGTGTGACGCTGGCTTTTAAAGTTCTGTGATCGATATGGTTGTGATTTGATCTAATGTCTACTCTTTGCTCGATGAACAATTCACTCTCAAATTTGAAAGCAAAGCAATTGCAACAAATCCAGCCCAATGTCAGTGTTCCATCTGGGGGTTACTCAGTTTGATGCACAAATTATCCTTGTTTAATCTCCCAATAATCTGGCCTTAGGATGTGTTGCAAGATTTGACATTTAAATCCAAAGAAAAATATATGTAGCATTCTTGCATTCGGATGTTTTGCCAGATGTGACGTATGTAATCTAGGGCTATTAAAAGTTAATCTAGTATGATTACAAATCTGAATTGAATACGAAATTAAGTGAGTTTGGCTAAAGATTTTCAACCCATTTAATAATGGGCTGACACGTTTAACCTGTTTAATTAATTCGGCTAGATTCAGGTTGAGAATTTTAACATGAAAAAAAATACCTATTTAACTTGTTTAAATAAATGGATTAAATAAGTTGATCAGTTTACTCAATTATCATGTACTTTTTGGGGTAAATTATAAAAGTGTAGGGTTTAACAAGTTGATATTTGTTTTGTGATTGTGATTCTTGTGAATCGTAGATAATGCCATAATGGTTGCATTATGATGCTATGTTAAAATCAAAAAATTAATTTATAATGCTCAGTAATCATATTTTAGTCAAAATATAAAGCGGGTAAATAAGTAACTGAATAACATGAACCTGACATGTTTATATTAAAGGGGTTATGGATAAATTTCAGGTCAACCCATTTAAAAAATAAACAGGTACAGGTCAAGGTTTTCAACCCGTTTAAAAAACAGCTTAGGTTCAGGTTGAGGATTTCTCAACGTATTTAAGTTCGACACAAACACGAATTCGACTCAACCTGACATCTTTGACAACCCTAGTATCATGCGATATTTGACCGAAAATATCAATACCACTCAGTAATTGATGGTACAGAGCAGTATTGACTGGTATTTGACCATTACAATACTGGTCAATATCTTGTACTATTTCTTGATCGATACAGTATGCCTAGCCCGATACCAAACTGTACGGTATAACACTGCTTTGCATAGGTGCTCACTACCAAACCTTTAGGAGGACGATATACATTGGCATGTGTATCTTTACCCTTGAACTTTTGAATAACTAAAAGAAGCAACTGCGATTCTTTATTTTAAAAAGTATTCGCTTTCTTAAACCAAAAAATATACAAAATTTGACCAGTACAGTGCTGGGTAGTAAGTTATACTCTTTCGGCTGAAATGGTACGAACAAATTGACACCAGAACAAGATATAGGATGTCAAAATTAAAGATGAAAATTGGTTCCACCTTTATAATTGTGTTGGTGCCCGTACAAAACCGGAACAAGTTCCTAATGGCAATGCAAAGGTAAGCCCGCTTCTGCTGTTGCCAATGACTATAACATGGAGACCAGGGACTGATCTAGCCTGACTTGCTTTCACCAGGCCGAGGGATTCTCTTGTACTCATAGTTGTTTATATCCACTTTCTCTTGTAAGTCCTGAAAATTTTAAGTTCAAAGAAAATGGTAAGGTGCGGTCAAATACCACTATCTAGGTACAACACCAACAGAGAAATGTTCCCTGTGAATCCTACTTAACCATGCTTGGAGATATCTCCATATACAACCTCTTACCCTTGAAAATTGAAAGAAACTATGGCAGAGGGACAGCCCCTTTGTTTGCAAGGGTAAAGTTGCATACATTAAGGTCTGTTCAAAGCTCGATTAGCGGGGTCTGCCTTGGGTTGGTTAATTATTATTGTTGCTTGGAGAATGATAAAAATGGAATGATGAACAAAAAGTTCTATACCTTAAGCTCCTCCTCCAATGAGATCTTCTTTGGGTTGTATGCATTCAAAGGTCCGGTTCTTGAAAGAGCTGTTCTTTCCTCAATGATCTGCCACTCTTGATCATCTTTCACTTTTGCAATATCCTTACTGGACAGAAAAATAAATAGCTTAGCAGGGAATTCTGAGAAAGTTAGGGGACAGTTTTTTTGGGATGATCTAGGGGGTGTCGGGGCCAGCTTGCGTGGATCTCCACTAAATCCCTGGGGGCCCCAAAGTTATCGACCAGGAAAACCTCCCGTGGCCATAGTGGGGTGTCGAACTTGTGACCAATGGGATACAATCTCAATGCCTCACCAGCTGAGCTACTCAATCAGGGTTAGGTCCAGAGACATATTAATATATTATAAAGGGGAAAAAGACCAATAACCTAGCACAGTGGCATGAAGGGAAATAGGAAATTGTACTGACTACACACTAGCTTCCATTTCCGGAAATAGTGAGATGTGGCCTTCTATTTTTCATCATCTTTTTTTTTTTGTTTTTTTGGGAGTTGGTTTTTTTGGGGGGCGGGGGGTCAACATACCTTGCTATTATGAAGTGAACAATAAAAGCTAATATTGTGGAAAATACATAATCAAGTTTCTGAATGTGTCAACGATTGCTAGTAGGAATCACAGAATTAAACATCCAAGCAGGCACAACAGGCCTTTTCAGAACCCGAATTAATTTGTTATTCCTCAATTATTACAAGACCACACACTCAACATAAGGTATCAATGGAATGGGCAGGCAGGGAGCATCAGCCTGAACCCCAAAGTCCACAACCACACACACAGAGAGAGATACAGATGAGATAGACAAAGAAACGGGCCAAAAAGGTCCTAGGCTCCTTGTTGCATAGACAAATGAGATCATAGTTGAATCCTTGGAAGGAAGTCCCTGATGAGGTAATGTAACTCTAGTCCCCACCTTTGAACCATCAAGTGAAGCTTAGGTAGAAAGAAGTTGGTGTGCAATAGGAAGTCACCACAACCAAAGATTTCAATGTTAAGTGATAATGACATTTTCAATCAAGGAATACAAAACTAGTGTAACTTGAATAAGTCCTCCAAAGCATGTGCTTGAATAGGAGGACTAGTCTTTAGGAGACAAAAGAACAGGTTCGACATGAGTATACTCCTTTGCAAGAAATAAGCAATAACAAGAAAATACAGCTTTTCCTTTGCAGAAGGGTCACATATAGACAGGTTAACTGTCTATTCAGTCCGAAGTTGAAGCTCACACAATAAGCGTGAAAAACATCTAGGATACTTTTGAGAATTACATGAAGAAATAATAACATATTTGCATAAAACTCAATGTTGAGGACAAAGCACAAAACTGAGACACTGATGACCAATGAGAGGATATGATCGCCTTGCAAGAGGAAACAAATACAGTCAGAAATGTCGACTCACGTTGCCAAACCAATTGAAAGCATATAATCAGGATGATAGAAAACAAGAAGAATCTGACGATGAAGCCTCACCTTACTCGTAAGACAGTGGCAGGCCTCAAAGTTGTTTGATAACTACAAAATATACTATTCACTTCAGAGGTAATACCAAGTTTTGGTCAATTAGGTGTATAGGGACATCAAAAGACCAGCAACTTGAGAAGCTAGAAAGCATATAGCCATGTACCCAGATGTAGGTTAATTAATAAACGCCAAGTATCATAAGCAGGCATTCATAAGTTGCGGGATTGAAGACCAATTCTTGATGCCATCCCTGCTAGTACTGCTCCAAGTCCAACCCACCCCCTTTCCCCGCGTGTCACAGGAAAAGTGGGAAAGAAAAAAGAAAGAAAACAATAAAAAATACATAATCTCTACTGTCTACATTGACCACCACTCTCTTTTCTGCTAATCTCCATCCTATACACTAACTCATAGAGCCTCCCCACCCCCCACCCCCGGCCACACACACACGCACACAATTTTTTTAAACAAAAAAGGCATTAAGAAGAAGCCGGCAGCTTCAGCTCGCTCATCTCATTCGTATTCACGAAATCATAGGCTTTGACCCGAAAACCCCAAAACACAGACACACACAGAGAGAACCCACACCACCACCTCAGAGAATTTCCCGTTAGAAATGCCAAAGCGTGGGTATTCATTGAAATACATGACATTTCAGCACAGCTTCAATCAGTCCGGAATATAAGCATACAGTGGCAGAAATGCGAGCATTGTTATGTGGCTGAATTCTGTCTTCAACAGATAATTAAAGTTACCAAGCAAAGAGGACTGAAATTTCTTAAGAAAGGAAAAGAAAAGAACGAGACAGAGCAAAGTGGCAACAAATAGACACAAAAGAACCTCATCTCACAAAATTAAAAGCTGCTTGGAGTGGGCAACATATTATGGAAGCTGAGAGCTCCAAAATAATAAATAAATGTATATTCACGAAGCTTAAAATTTAGATGTGAAAGATTGCTAAGTTAAACTGTATTGCCTAAGTGTGTTCACATTTTAATATTTTATTTATGTCAATTTGTTTCTTCTGGTGGGCAAATACATGACCCAATCGGCTAGTATGGATCAGACCTCAAAACAGGTTCGACTGAGAATAGCCTTAAGCAGACATACAAATATGTTCTGTAAATTATAAACACGCAACTGATCATTCCACTTTCTCGAGGAGAGAAATCACAACCAACCAAATCAACATGTAAGGAAATTGGGTTTCTTGGGCCCATTAAGCTATGTACATTTAGACCTGCCGAGGTAATTTTCTATGCTGTTTCCTGATTTCTATGAGAGCCAAAACATAAGTCCAAGCAGAATCAGTATTCATAGTGCAGGAGAACTTGAACAAGGCATCTAAAAAAAGGGGAGAGAAGTAAAAGAGGCACTGCACAATTATTTACCTGCCTTGCAGGAGATGAGCAAGACCAACAGTCCCAAACACAGTTAGGGAAATGAGCGGCAGCCCATATTTCAAAAACGGATTTTTCCTTCCCAATCTTTTCAAGCCCGAATACTGAAAACTTGTTAAAGGATTAATTTTCTTCGAATCATCAGTTGCTCCTCTTTCAACAGCCATCATTTTGGTCTTATCTCATACCAGCAACGGGTCCAGGATTCAATGGAAGCTGGGTCACAATCAATTATAATGCACTAGCAAGTCAACTGTACACAAGAAATAAAATGTTGTTAATCTCTTTAGTTTATGAGTCGAATCAAATTTTGATTCTGCATTTGAAACGAACTTGAAACAGATCCATGACCATGGAATCGAGAACCCTTTTTTTGTGCCTCAAAAGCGTGATGACCTACCCATCATTCCATCCTATTCTGCACCATATGTCTCGCGTGCAGCAGCCATGTTGGCACTAATCAACACACATTTCTTATGACCATAAATTAAAAGGATGGAAAAAAGAGGGAGGAATTTTGCTTGCACGTTCATAACTTGTTTATCTTCTGCATGACTTAGACCAAATGTCGAAATTCCCACAGAGACCCTGTAGCCCTGTATTCAGCTACCCAAACCAAACAATCCAATCTAATTTAATCAAAGTTATCAATCAGAACTCAAAAATAACAACACACTCTCAACTTTATTCAGCTAACCAACAAACAAACCAATGATAAGACCAAATTAATTACTAAAAAATCGTTTAAGCTCTCCTAAATATGTACCAACTTGAATCTTGTGATTGCTTCATGACCGAGATAGGACAATCCATAAAGCCAATCATAAACCCTAACCTTCCACTTTCCCCAATTTTGGCGCATGCTTTAACGCTTTAAATTCTAACAGCTTGGAACCCAGATAAAACAGTACACAAGATATGACCATAAACTATGAACAAATGACGAATAGGATCACAAAATTTGGATTTTTGTAATTGGAATACACGTAATTAAGAAATAAATAATCGATTTTTGCATACCTTGAAATGATCCAAAGCCCAGACTCCAAAAAGGTCGAGACTGGAGTCCAGAGCGGTAGAGAAGAGAGGCGCAGATATGTCGACCGGTGGTGGCGGCGGCTGCGGTGGTGGAGATGGTGGTGGCCAGGGGAGCTGCCGGCTAAACTGCTGTGCCGAGAGAGAGCCCGGGGGTGGGGGGTTTTGGAGGGACCCAAAAATAGAAAGAGAAGAAAAGAAAAGGCAAGAGCCCTTATTGAGGAGAGCTGGCGATTTGGAAAATAAAAAGAGTGTTGTTGGCGTTGATAGAGAGGATCGAACACGCGATCTTAGAAGGCCGATATTTTGTGCGAACAAAACTAAATTTGTGGTCACAAAAAGGTGGGACACTCGATCCAAGTGTCCCTGCTGAACTTCGGTGACTCTATCACTGATCATACTCCATTTAAAAATAAGACATTCGATAAAATTGGAACGATATAGATATTTATAATTATAAAGAAAATTAATTATTTATTTTCTTTCACAAGAGAACAAATTCAATAGTGTATGAAATTTTTTTTAAGAAAAATACAATTTTGAGCTCAGAAGAATCTGTTCATAATAGTAAGATTGAAGATAATTGATGTGCAAGCTAAATAATAGATGCTAAAAAAATTAAAATACAGGATTGAACCAAAAGAAGCTAATCAATTATAAATTTAAAGACATTCGAGAAAAATGATTAAATTAGATAATTATGATTTTCTAGACGGTAGGTGAAGTAGACATCAAAATTGAACAATTGAACGCCTCGACAAGTTGAAGGGTGGTACTATGAGACTATGAGTGAAGATCGAGGAGGTGAGAGCTTGAACGAGTTAGTTATTTTATTTTCTCTTATTATTTCCTCTCTACTACAAAGCTTATGCAAATAAGTCCTAGTCCATAAATTGTCCCTAAAAAAAGCCCACTAGCCAAAGGATTGTTAGAATATTTGCACCCAGTTATCATTAATTGACGCGTGAATCTTCATTAAGGTATAAGAAGATGTATCAAAGTATCTCCGATTAAATGAGTTATTTTAGTGGCTCTTAACTTATTTAGGTACATGGTTAATTATTAACTATTTTACTACACATATTTACTCTCACTCGATTTTGAGAAAGGGGGAAAAAAATCTCTTTACTGTTGCAAAAGTAGAAGGATGATAAAAGCACGAACTTCAGCCATTGCTCATTCATACCTTTGTTTTCCAAGTATACATATGTGTGATGATCTCCAATCCCTGAGAATTTCAGCCATTGCTCATTTTCGGGCAGTATATTTTCCACTAAATTTTAATTATGTATCACCAAAATATATAACTAAGATCCACATTGAGGTTGTTACTATTGTTGTTGTATCAAAAAAATATGTATCTCTAATGTATTTGGTTAGTTGTAATTATTTAGAATACCCATCAGCAAGGCATCATCCCCTAGCAGACAAAGGACAACTAATTCGCAGTTGCTCCAACAAAGAAAAAATCCGAATTATGTAGCCATGTAGGTCAAGTATATTCTTGCCCTTCTAGTAAACGGGTAAGGTACAAACTTTAAAAGTCTAGATCTATACTCATACCATATTCATTTTTGAAAATTGCACCTACACTTATGTTAAACACATTTTGACCACTCATTCATATTTAAATGAGACAGTTTTAATCATTTTTTTTTGGGTTCAGATTCTATCTCCGTTGCTAATTGTGCAAAAGACATATTGGCTTATTTGTTCTAGACTTCTAGCAATATAGACATTACCACGACTTCTCATGAATACCAACCGAAGCAGCAAATTTGTGAAGATTTGACATTAATTATTCCAGTTTAATTTGAGAGCACTCCCAAAAAAATGACACATGAAAAAACCAAAGCATATATTGTAGTTCCATGAGAACAAATTTCCACAAGCCATGTCATCACTTACATATTTAATATTGTATATATGACAAATATATGTGAAAAAAATACATATAAATGAGAAATGAGAGTATACACCCATGACCCATGTATAGCATGGACACACATCTTTTTCCCTTTTTTGGGGGAGGGGGGGGGGGGCGCGGGGGGCGCTATAGCATACCAAATCTTTTAACCACATGGGAAAGATATTGGTGGTGACATAAAGCTTGAGTGCTTACTTAGTGTTAGAAATGTTCATTTAATATTAATGCTTGATCTTTGGTTAATTAGCCACCCTTGAATTGATAGAATCCACCAACTAGTTAGATTCCTCAATATCTTTGTCAATGAATTATGTTAATTAAATAACGCAAGTTCTAATCAACCATGTGCTGCTTAGTCAAGCCAAGCTCTTGATGAGATTTTGTGATGGGCTAATGGGAGGCCAACTCCTACACTTACCAAAACACATTAAAATTAATTGCCCTCTCTTGCATCATAGAGTTGAGAACATTTGAGATCAAGGATAATTAAGTTTAATTACAATTAGTTTAATTAGGAAGAAGAGGACGAGAAGTTGATTAAAAACAGGATTTTGTGTGTAAGATTGGTTGGACACAACTGATAATTTCAGCAATGATTCAAGATTGTTTTGTCATTGGTCAATGATTTTTGTACTTAATAAATATCAATGACTATTCTTAGTATTTTATTAGAGGAATAATAATAAAGAGAGCAAGCAAGCTTATTGATTCTCTGTTTAATTAGGCCCAACGAAATTAGGATTTTGTTCTTCATAATCCAAATGATACAGAGCCTTTTGATATTATATGCTCGTCTTTCTTGCTTTATGGCTTATTGGATTCAATTGACTACTCATCATTCTTAAATTATAAATAAAAAAATACGTATTGGATGATAACCCCCCCCCCCCAAAAAGAAAAGAAAAGGGTGGCTAGACTGGGCAAAAATTAACTCAACAAAAAACGCATCCTACAGTGCTTACATCTTTTATAGTCCCACGAAGAAAAGACCATCTAGAAAATGTGCATTAGACCCTCTTAAACTATCAAAACCTTGTACCTAAATTATAACTACTAAATTGCCAGCATATTATATGTAATTCAAAAAAGGAATCCTACCACCCAAGAAATCAAAATGAATACAACAATCAAGACCTCCTAAACAAAACAAAAGGCCAGCCTCCGCCTTAACAATCAAGACCTCCTAAAACATCTACTATGCTACTTGTAATGATGCCAATTGCTTCTTAGGTCAGACTTGAATATGACACCTTCTTTTTTTTCCAGTCTTTGACCACCTATTTAATCAGAGTTGAACTACAATGATCTATGAAGGGTTAGAACTCTTTTATAAAAAAATTTGTCCATTCATAAAATTCGAACATATCACCTTATTTAAGAGTAACAAATATCAAACTACTTAAACCAATTTGCATTAATGAATATAACCAATTACAAATTAATATAGTATAGCTGTCACCGGGGTGCCAGTGTGAGTTGGGATTGGGATTTGGTAAATGTGCCAGTGGGATAGTAAGGATCCAACGAAGCAAGCCCTTAATCTCTTTTTAATTCCCTGTTGCCGGCTCCATGTCCCCATAATACTACCAGCGTCCTAAGCATCCCTCCCTTTCTTATGCACCCTTTCCCAACTTTCTAGTCTTTCTTCCCCCTAACTTGCATACATCCTGCCTTTTAAAATTGCCAGCATTCCTTCATTTCTTACTTGTATGAGTCTATAAAATAAAACTACATGCCCATGTTCACTCCCCCTCCTTGAAATTGATAACTCCATCTTGGCTCTCTTCTTTACAAATCCCACCTTTATCGAGACTGGCCACGTTCATTTCCCCTTCTTCTCGAATTTCATTCATTACTCAAATTTAATGCATATATATACACCTACGTTGGCCCCGTTTCCTTTCAACTCTCTCAAGAGTCATATAACTCTTGATACATATTCATTACTCAAATTTAATGGATATATATACACATACGTTTGCCCTGTTTCCTTTCAACTCTCTCAAGAGTCATATAACTCTTGATACATATAGTGAGAGTAGCTCCTACACTTGTGACCATTGTCTTTTCCTCATCAAATTCTTCTGTTTGAATCAGATAGTCATGGCTCAAATGCAACACTACAAGAGCATTCCTTACGTCCCTTCCAAGGGAAAGGGCAATGGCTTCGCAAGCAAATGCGCTTCTCTTGTCAAAGAGCAACGTGCTCGAATCTACATTCTCAAACGGTGCGCAACCATGCTACTTTGCTGGTACATTCATGGCGATGATTAAGAACCTCTTTTACCAACTTGTTCGGTCATATTTCTGAACACGTTTGTCTTCCATAAGCTCAGATTCATATAAATGCTAACCACACATATACAACTACATAGTTTCTAGGGTCCCCTATCCTAGCAATTTTTTCCCCTCCTCTGGTGTGCTCTCCTCCCACACACGCCATGGTGGCCTGGGTTCGATCACTCAAGCAGTGATTCAGCTTCTTTTTGTCGCCAGCTCTTATATCAATCCAATTTTTTAACCCATTTGGCAAAGGCCATTGGCATGGGATCTTTTTTGTTCTAAGAGGACAATCATGTCAAAGTACTTTTCTGGCGAACCAGCTATTGAAGGTTGAAGAGAAGGAGCCCCCGAGGGGGGGGGGATTATAAACTCTTGTATAAGTGGAGGGTTATCAGGTTCATCCAATTGTGAGTCTTAACTCAGTTTTTGATCCCCTATGTTATATGAGAAACATAAAGAAATACATTGAGATAAAGGGGAATTTGCCGCCCTCCATGACATGCATGCTCTTAGAGAAATATATAAATTTTATATATTTGAAAAATAAACAATCTGGTTCTCTATTTTAAGATTCCCTTTTTTTTTTTGTATTTTTTGGCAGCTGTGTTTTAAGCTATCACTTGTGTTGAAAAGTTTCATATTGAATAGTCCTTAATTTCCCTGACTAATTGTTTGCTTTACATGCATGAGTCTTTATGTCTGCTTTCTCTGAAAAGGTTTGCTTTATCGACTTAAAACAACGGAGAACAAAAGGATGATCATTTTTTTGCAGACGGAAATTTTACAGCCGTTAAATTGTTGCACTTTGACTCTGTTATGTGATTCCTTTGTCGCTTTTCCTACCGACGGACCCCCGGCACTAGGAGTGCGAGTAACACTGGTAGAAAGTTATCCGACTTGAATATCTGAATTTATCCGACCCAGAAAAAATCGGGAATGGTCATGAATTTTTAGTCCGAATTTTAAATCTAGACACATGCAACACTTTTTATATTTCTATTGTCTGAACACGAATTTAGCCTTATCCGAATTGGCTGACCTGGAAAAATCAGAGTATTGGACATCAATTTCTTGTTCGAATTTTGATGTTGTCCGATTTATCCAACCAAAATTCAACCCGAACTCAAATTTTTACCAGCGCTATGTAGGAGGTTGCCACTAGTAGCTTTCCACAGAGATGACACCCATGCCACTTGAATTATAACTCATTGCTCAAAAATAAGCTTTCCCAGAAGCCAGTAAGCTAGGATACAATAGATCGGTTTTAACTCGGGCATTCCCGTAGGAACTCCAGGCACCAAACTTGACATCTCTTTTAGCACTTAGCTATATTTATTTATTCCTAGTTTCCTCCCCTTTGGGTGCATTGGATTTTTATTTTTATTTTTTCGCGAATAGATGTTTATTCCTGCACTAGAAGAGTATGTTGTATGTATATGCAAAATTATAAATAGAGTTGAACCATACCAGATTAATTATAGGAGGTTGGTGACCTTTGCACTCTGCTGCAATAGTATCCCTCCATAAGAGATAAAAGGCACCATGTTCTCTGGTGCAAGAAGCGGGAGTTTTCAACAAAGAAATTGCTACAAAAGGTAGACAAAGTGATAAGTCACACTGCTCAGGTTGACTCTCTGGTCTCCTCTGAATGGGTCAATCTTGCTCCACATAAAGTTGAGTTCTTATTATGGCTAGCTCTTCTGGGAAAGTCGAACACAAAAAACATGCTGCACAGGAAATGTATTATCCCTGCTCAAGCTTTAAACTGCAGTTTTTGTGGCCTTCAAATTGAGGATCTAGATCATTTGTTGGTCACTTGCTCCTTTTCTTGGAGTATTTGGGGCAGCTTCACTCAAGCCTTTGTTCAACAAATGCAACAACAGGATACCTTCAGTAGTTTTATGAAATGTGGATAGCCCAAAGGATCTACAATAAGACCAGGAAAAAGATATGGATTGTTACTTTCTTTGCAGTGTCTTCGAGTCTGTGGATGAAGAGAAATGGTGTGGTTTTTGAGCAGCAAGATCTGGATGCAGATGCTCTCTGTCATGCCATTAAATGGAGGATAGCTCTGTGGTCTACAGCTTGGAAGGATTCTATTCAATACTCCTCAGCAGAGCTTGCCAGAAATTTTGGATCCTGGCACATGCTTTTTTCCCTTAGCCTTCTCGTGTTTTGTTGCTGTTGTCCTGGTGCAGTGTGTGTGGCTTTCTGCTCCCCGCAGCCTTCTTATGTTTTCTTTTAGTATGATGCTTGTGTTTTTCAGTTTTGGTTTTGTTATTTTCGTCCTTTGTAGTTGGGACTTTAGCCTTAAGGCACTAATAATCCCGGGGGGGGGGGGGGGGAGTTGAACCATGCATGTAGCACAACCTTACAAGGATAACAGCGTATCAAAGCGTCCCTTGTAAGAACTCATTCTTTTCTACAATGCCTCTGCATGGTTTTTCTTCCACGATTGTTTGTTGCCTTTGACGAAACCATCTCTCCATAACAACCGAAAACATAACATTGACCATCTAATATGAAATTGTTTCACTTAGAATTACCGTTCTGTCTTTACTATCACCCAAGGATCGCTTTCACAATAATTGCATTAATCAAGTCGAGTGATTATAAAACCTACAGATCCTTGGTGCAAATAGTCGAGGCAGGGTAACGATAGGAGGCAGCCGTTATTGATATTTGATACAACACAATTGTGCCCAGTATTGCACTAAATTCGTACACATATAATGTGAAGTACAATCCTACTAAGTAATTAGTGTGTGGGAGATTGCAGGCCAGATCATTTTCGATGTCGAATTTGTTCTAACTTCAAATGCGAACAGGGATTTGATCCACTGTTGTCATCAATCTATTCAGACCCAATTTTAACCCGCATTTGACATCAAATTTGTTCTTTTGGTTTGATCAGTGTACAGTGCCTAAACTGACACATTTCAAGTGTTCAATGGTCTGAAATTTCGTTTGCAGGAAAAATTAGGGCTCGTGTAAAGAAACGAATCCTAAATTTGAGTTTCAACGCACAAATTCCGACCAGAGTACACCCAATTGCCGTTCACAGTTATATGAATATCAGCAGTTACTGGCAAGTGTTGGATAGATTACAATTACGATGCAAAGCAAAGGCGGATAATCGCATCAATTAAGCAACCGCAAAGATTCATCGAGGAGCAAATTGATCAATTTGAGCACATAGTCTTTGCATAAAATCAAAGCATATGAACATCGAACAATTTGATTCAAATCAAGAATCACACATCAATGACAAACTCAAATGAATCACTAAAACTCACTGTAGGCTCCAGCACCGCCATCCAGCAATCCGCCGTAAGGATCGTTGTCGCCGAAACTCGGAACCCTAAGTACGCCGTGCAAACACACCACGATGGCCGAGATCCCGATCGAAATCAGCAGATTGCTCCACACATTAGCGAAGATCAAGGCTAAGACCGTGACAACAGCAAGTCCAGCGACGACGAATCGGTCGTCGACTTCGTAGCCGACGATCTCGAGGGGGACGCCGGAGGAGCGGCGAGCGAAGTAGAGGAAGTACCAGGCGGCGGCAGCGGCGGCGAGGAAGAGGAGAGAGATTGGGTGGAAGATGAGGCTAAGGAAGACGATGAAGAAGGTGGTGGTGGCGTAGTTGACTTGGAAGTGAGTCAGGTTCCGATTCAGGCGAGAAGTGGCGTCGGAGAGGGAGACTGGGAGAGAGAAAGAGCTGATATCAAAAAAGTCTGACCATGGTCGCGGTGTGGTGGTCGTCGCGGCGGTGTAGTCGCCGGAGGACGGCGACGACGACATTGTTGAGGAACCAAGGGTTTTTGTCTTGGGTTGAATTGGATTGCACAAAAGGAGCTCGATCTGTTTGTAGAGAGCGCTTCCAATGTTCAACGTTTTAGGACTCCAGCCCCCCGCCCCCAAAAAAAAGAAAAAAGAGAGGAGGAGAACACCCACCGCCCCCTCTGAGCAGTAATTATATGGTATATACTCATATATCTAATTATATATATATTTGTATGAGAAAATATATATTGTGTTCTAAAATTTTTTTGATACAAACGTATATATTCTAGCACAGTAGATATCCTCTTATATAAATGTGTACATAGCTAGGTACATAAGTATGTACTAATATACCATAGAATTTTTGTTGTTTGAATGAGATCATTAATTTGTGCAAATTTTTTGTTTGATAGATAATTTTTATAAAAATAATATTATTGTAATTGATAAACAGTACTCTAAGACATTAATAGGGCACTAAGATGTGCCATGTTTGCTAAGGGTTTTTCGAATGGATTTTTTGCAAAAAAAAAAAGTTTTTTGAGGTTTGTTTGACTTTTAAACCCATTTTAAATCTATAAAAGATGTTTAGTACATTGTTTTTCTATAATAATTTTTTACCCAAAATCAGCTTTCCTGACAAAATGGATTTGAATGCATCTGTATTTAGTCGACTTTTCAAAAGCTTTTTGTCTCCTGTCCTTTGAGAAATAGCTAATTTATACAGCTGATAGAAACAACTAATTCAATCAGCTAACAGCTGATTGTCAAACATTGTTTGAGATATTGAAGCGCTTATGACTAATGCCCAATCAGTCTTGACCAATTATATCTATTTGGGAAACAGTGCAACAAATTGCCCAGTGCCCTAATTTTTGTCTATTTTGTGTCAGGATAATTTAAATTGGTTCCTTGTATGAAGTACTACCCAAGATTAGTGTCTGCATTTACCTATTTTCAACTCCAAAAAAAAGGCATCTTGACTCTCTTCTTCTAATGTTTGTAAATTTTAACAATTGACTCTCTCAATTTGATCAAAAAAAAAAGAAAAAGAAAAAGCATTGTACACCCCAAATAAGGGGGAACAAGCAAATATCATACCCAACATTACAAGTTGAAGATGGATGTCCTAATATGATGGGTAAGGACTCTATCTTTCATATCTTCCACTCATATTTGATTGTAGAAGGAAACATATGTCGTCTCTTTATGAGAATTTGTATGTATTGTACAGAAGATGGACCTAAGTAATTGGACTTTAACAATTTTCTATCCTCGAACCATTGTGGCCCATTGATGGCCCCTAAAATAGGGTCCAATGGGCTGAACATATTTACCCTTGTTGAAAGAAATTTTTTTTCCAACTTTACAGGCATAAAAATGAAAGCAATAACATAAGTGCAAGCACCAAAGAACAAAACAAAATGACACTGCTAGCTCATGTATAAAATATGAAACTTCAGACTTTCCAAGCCTTGACCACGATGCAATCCTCCATCACATGGTATGGATGAGTTCCTCACATTCCACAGCTTGCTGCTCAAACACAATTATAGAGTGTACACAGGGGTACTGAGCAAGATGATGCAGAGCCTGAACTCATTAATCCCTGAATTCTCTCATACTTGCAATTAAGTTGTGATTTAAATTTGAGACCCCCTTTATTCATTAATCTCCAAAAATCAACTCAACTATATTTAGTTACAAACGCATAACTACTTTAACAACAAACACCCAGCCACGAGAAGATTTGTGATGGCGTCCAAGCCGTGAGCGTACCGGACACCTTCACACCCCCCCCCCCGGCCCCCTTTTTATATTTTACATTTTGACATGTTCTAGACTTCCAGCACCTACCAATTGTATTTCCTTATGGTAATAATATTATTTAATTGGTTCCGCACGTAAGTGGAAGGGGAGCCTTGGAGCAACGGTAAAGTTGTCTCTGTGTGACCAAAAGGTCACGGGTTCGAACCGTAGAATCAACCATTGACAAAGTCAGGTTAGGCTGCCTACAATTCACCCCTTGGGGTGCGGCCCTTCCCCGGACCCTGCGTAAACGCGGAATGCTTGTGCACCGGGCTGCCCATTTTAATTGGTTCCGCACGTAAGTGTGTGTATAGTTCAAAACTAGCATTAATTTGAAACATAAGTTAATCATACACTCTTATGGAGTATATGAAAGGCAAGAAATAGAGTTGTTTTCAACCATGACATCTTTTCTCCATTGCGGATCATTATTATTGCAAAACGATCATGGGCAGAATGGAAAGCTAGCTTAAACTTTAACCTTCATGACCATAACTACTCATTCCAAATCTCATTCTTCTACTGCCTCACTTCCACATCACATCCAGTGGCATCTTCCACCCTAGAGTTCATTAAAATGAACTTTGACGGGTCCAAGACTAATCAAGGATCAGCGACAGGCTTTATTATTAGAGACTTTACAGGCAAATTATTATATATTCCTGGGAGTATATACACCCATTGCTACACACACACACACACACACACACACACACACACACACACACACACATATATATATATATATATATATATATATATATGTATGTATGTATGTATGTATGTATGTATGTATGTATGTATGTATAAAGTTGGTGGTTTTTGAGGGATAGTAAACTGAAAAGGAAAACCTCAAACAGACGATTGTCGGTCGTAGTACTTTGAAGGTCGATCCACAGGGACAACGGAAGAGATTAAGGTCACAAAAAGGTGAATTAACTAATCAACCTAATGCTAATTATGCTAATTTAAAGAACACATAAGTGCTCAATTTAAATTAAATGATCTCAATCAAACTAAGCCTAAGTTTTTGACAAAATGTGAGCATATGAAGGAGATTATGCATTAACTAGACATAAACAGCTATTAAAATCAAAACCTAAAACTACCTAACCTAACCTGAAATCACCAAAATGTATTAGTAAATAAACTAACCTAAATCAACCCCAAATAGTAAGAGTTATGAAACCAGGGGATAACACTAGAATTCAGCTAACAATCAACCACTAAACCAATAGAAACATTCAGCAGCATCCCAAAGCAGAAATCAATCGATAAACCAAAAGCAGTACCAAGATTCAATTAAACTCAGAACACAAAAGGCAGCAGTAGGGGAGGGGAGAAACAGCACCAAAGCAGAGCAGGAACTGAACACAGCAGCGAAACAGGGGAAGGGAAGCAAATCTGAAACAACGAAGAACAAAAAGCAACGGCAGGGAAGGGGGACGAATTGAAACAAAACCGAAAGCAAGAAGGTAATCGAACCAAAACAGGCGATGAGAGATCGACAGCATGCCCAAATCGAAGCAAAAATCCTTGCAATAACAACTAATTATCTAAATATCAACATGAATTCGACCAAATCAATTCTTAGTTACATCAAATTCGAAAGCCCAGAACTAACTAACATCAACCCTAACCAAAATTTCTAAAACCCTAATCGAAATTTTCTGAAATTCGAATATGAAATCGAAATTAAAAACGAAATTAAACTAAATTTAAACCTAAGAACGGAATTGAAATCCTAATCCTAACCCTAGAACTACCTAAAATTACCTACTCCTAAATTACCTAAGGTTACCTACCCGAAGCTTCAATGGCGTCTTCCTCCTTTTATACCCGAGCCCTCGATCTCCAGCCTTCGATTGGGATGGTGTCGTGGATGGTGACGATGAAGCCAGCGAAGGTGTAGACGTGGAGTTTGCAGTGTGAAATGCGATGGTGGGTTGGGGTTGGACGAAGGTGGTTTCGGAGTTTCGGTGGATGGGGGTTACTGTGGGCTGGTTTCTGGGTTTGGCGATTCTGTGGGTGAGGTTGTTTTGGGAAGAGGGAAGAGATAAAGGAGGGAGAGAAATCTGGGTCGAGATGGAGGAAGGTGCGAGAATGGCGTCGAAGGTTCTGGGTTGAGGAAGAGGGAGTCGGGGTAGTGGAGAGAGAAACACACGAAGAAGAGAGAAAAAGTGAAGGTTAGGAGTGTTAACGTTACTTTGATTTTTCTTTAAATCCTAGGTAGAAAAGGACAGAGTTTCCCCTGAAAAATGATCGTTTCCCAGGCTTAAAGCCTTACATTAGATTCCCTGCAATTAAACGCAATAATAAAACCATCTCAATAGTCACCCGCCGGAGTACATGGCTCTACGGGCTTCTCGCTCGGAGCATATCAACCAGGACAGTTCAATACTAAGGTAATGGAACAATAAAAGTACAACTCCACGGACCACACGTCCGGATTACTAGAGTTACATCCCAACTATAAACAATCTGAGCTAAACGATGATCGGCTCATATGGTCGTACAGAGCGACTCTAAATGATATGCGATACATGCACACAAGGTCTTAGATTTCATAACAATACAATTGCAACTCATACATATAGAACATGTAACTTTGCTCCTAGAACAGCAATGACTCCATCCTGGCGTACTTTACCTGATACTTCAGAAACCTGGGAAGGAAACAGTAATAAATGGGAATGAGCAATTATCGCCTAGTGGATAACCCTCTCCCCCAAACCCATACTTAAAGTGCAATAGTTTATATGTATATTATAACGTAAAACATATACATATAACTTAAATATTACAATATCAAAGTGCAGTATTTACTTACGAATGTTGTTCGTAATTCCTTCCCTTTGAAGAACTCACCTACCTTACGATATAGCCCACCACAATGCAGGGGAATAGCAGTCGCTTTCACGCTTACACTCTAAAATAAACATACTCAATAAATTTACCATAAGAAATTCATATAAACTCATAAATTCAATGAAAAGAAAGGGGTTAACCCTTAAACACCACTTGTTGGGATTTCCGCTATGAAAGGCTTATTTTATGCCATATGATTTATGCCGTATATAAATATTGAAATTTTGTTGAAGATTTTATCAGGTGACCAGGTGATATGAATTTAGCATTTACACTTGAATAACCATCATGTTCAGTGCAATAGAGTCACTAAACTGATGATTTCACTACATCATGCAGGTCATATATAGAAATAGATCTTTTGTTAAAACATGGAAGGATAACCATAAAGTGAAGCATATAACTATGCCATGTGAATGGTATACTAATGCTTTAACTTCATATGCTTGCTTATTAGAGTATAATGTTCTATAAACCATCATATGATTCTCTATTGACCTGGTTTTTCTACCAGCTAAAGGATTTGATCACGTATAACTTGACTCTACTGCTTGTTGGCAAAACAATATGGCATATAAACTTGGAAGTTCCTACCTATTGACATAACTATGAAACATAAAACTTTGAAGTTTATGCCTACTGGCAAAATTCTGAATTACTGAACTTTGAGTTCTCTGCCTGCTGGCAGAACAATGAATCTCTGCACTTGAATCCTCTGCCTAATAGCAGAGCAATGAACATTGAACTTTGAATCCTTCGCCTGGTGCCAAACCAATGAATATTGAACTTTGAAACCTTCGCCTGCTGGCAAAACAATGAATATTGAACTTTGAATCCTTCGCCTGTTGGCAAAACAATGAATATTGAACTTTGAATCCTCTGCCTACTGGCAGAGCAATGAACATTGAACTTTAAATCTTCTGCCTATTGGCAGAACTATGAACAGTGAACTTTAAAACTTCATGTAAACTTTGACGGAGGGTACTGGGTTGGTTACGCGCTAGGAATCCCAAGTGATGCAATGTAATCCATGCTCATTACTTAATTTCTTTTCAAAAAGTTCCCTTGACTTATCAACTAGCGACCTGACTCATTCGGTTGATCAATTCGATAACTCGGGTTATTTTGTTACCAATGACTTGCTACTTTAAACAAGCGACCGATAAAGCATTTAGAAGCACTTAGGAAACAGGTAAATAAGCGTTCATAGCTATATCATTTCTATGCAATCACTATAATCGATGACTACGTGTAATCAATGGACTATATATATAATCACTAAGCTTTATATAATCGATAACTTTATATACTCGATAAGTCATATATAGCCATATATACTTAATAATCCAAGTATAAATCAAGAACCCACATATAAATCGATAAACTTTATATAAATTCCATAAATTTCACATATTCGATAATCGACATATAATCAAGAAACTATATACATATGCAACAATAAACTTTATAATCGATAAATTCTATATAATCGATAAGCTATATATTCGATAAACTCTATACAATTGCTAAACTTCATATAAATCGATAAATCGCTAAACTTTATATAAATCGATAAATCACTGAACCTCATATAAATCGATAAATCACTAAACGTTATATCAATCGCTAAATCACTGAACCTCATATAAAATCGATAAACGCTATATAATCGAACAACACTCATATAACTGATTATAATTCGATAAACTATATATAATCGAATAAGTTTCATATAATCAATAAATTATATAAATAGAATCGATAAACCTTTGTTCAGTACGATCAAGCTGTATATATACTAAGCATCGTTCAGTGTACGCCACAGTTTCCTCAAGTTACTAATAATCAGTTCCAAATCAACTTGAACAACTATAATCGATAAATGTTCATCGAAATTAACACTAAATAGGAGGAAGAGGAAACCCACCTCTAATCCAAGCTGAAGGACCCGTACAAGGGTTGATTTGGTGGTGGAATTTGAACTCCCAAAACACAAAACCCTAGCTCTCGAACATGGGATTCTCGTAGCTGCCACTAGGGTCGCCGGACACGAGCCACTGGTCCTTGCCGACACCGGCCCTCATCCGCCGCCGACCCGGCCGTAACCAGGGTCTGGTCGACCCACCGTGCCCTCCCCTTTCTCCCACTCGCTCGACCGCCCCCTCTCTCTCTCTTTCGATGCTTTGGGGTCATGGTTGGCGGCTCCCGCGCGGCCCGACGACAGCCGGCCGATTGCCGGCGCAACAGCGCCCCCCCTCTCTTTCCGGCATGGGGTGAGGCGGGGTTGGGGGTCGGGAGCCCCCCCCTTTTGCTTGCCATTTTTCTGCTGAGAAAAACAGGGGCTTGCCCCTTTTGATTCTATTTACTTTTTTTTCTTTTTCCTTTTTCTTTTGTTTTGGATAATTATCTCGTCACATCATACTTAATACGAGCTTATCCACTTGTCAACTCGTAATTAATATGAGCTTATCCACTTGTTAACTCGTAATTAATACCCAATGTTCGATTCGATAAATTGTAGGATTAGTCCCAAGGATTACCAGTCCTGTTATACTCGGGAATCTACGCAATATGTAGTGCCCGATATAATCTTCCATAACCCATAACAATAAAATAGGAAGAATATTCTTTTCAATAAAACAAGCACTTAAGCAGGCACGCCGATATTATTTCACCCCATTGAACATTAAGATTCCGAATCCATCCCAGTGTTCGTGTGCAAGTGTATCATCATCTTCAGGACTCAGATTTACCAGAATTAGACTCAATCCCACTTGGTTGACATAACCACATTATTTTTATACTGACTTTGGAAGCAAGCTTTCCCAGTAACAATATTGCCTCAAAGGGTAACACCCAGTAGCACGTGCCTCAAAGGGTAACGCCCAGTAGCGCATGCCTCAAATGGATACTTGTCATTCCAAATTTTATTCTAATTCTTTCTTTATTTATAATACAATTTTTTTTAATTTTTTCCAAAGTAATCATACCACAAGCTAGTGGGAGAATCATTCATGGAAACCTAAAACCTAAAGATAATGATGAAGAAATAAACAAGGACTGAATTTACCCAACCTATAATGAACAATTGGAGTTAGAACTAGGGCTTAGAATATCAAATTTGAGGTTGGAGACTTATCATGCACATCCTATTTATATACAAGCTAATAAATAAGCGACCTTACCTTTACATACATGACTGCTCATAGAATAAACGTTTTCAATAAATAAACATAAACAAATTTAAGAAAATATTTAGAAGTTGAAAATTGATTGATAACAAATTAATAGATACAAGATCTAACTACTTTAAACAACATAAATTAGAATGAACCACAGATAAAAAAAAAAGGAATTGTACTTTAAGTTAAAAAAAATCGCTCGATTGCTTAAGGGTATGTTCTCTTCGACTTATTTTCAGACTAAACAAATTCAGATAAGTTTAGTTCAGAATAAGTTTGGATAAGTTCAGTTAATAATAGTTCAGAATAAGTTCAGTTAAATAAACTTCAGAATAAGTTCAGATAAGTTCAATTCAGAATAAGTTCAGTCAAAATAAGGCGAAGAGAACGGACCCTAAATCATAAATAAAGCGTGACTTGTTGACGCAAAATAATAAATAAATAAAGCGTGACCAACGAGTACCCTTGTAGATACTTACCACCATCATTATATAAGTTCAGATAAGTTTTCAATTCAAAATAATTATAGTGCTAATATTATCAATTACAATATTGCAGTTAGACTCAATTTGAAAGCCTTTTGTACGTCAACTAACACTCTAGTAATAGATCAGTGATAGCATGACTATGTTTCAAGAGGTTATACGATGCAAGTAATTTGTATCATGATTAGAACGCTACGGACAATGAAGGTGGTTACCGGTAATTTCCTTATAGTGTCAACCAACTCAGGCTTAATGATAAAAATGGCCTACTAAGAATAAATCTCGCATCATTGATACGAGATTTATTCTTAATGGACCATTTTTATCATTAAGCCTGAGTTGGTTGACACTATAAGGAAATTCCACCAAATAAAATAAAATAAAATGAACTGTGCTACATCTACTAAGCATTATTAAGAGTTGACTCTTGAGTCCCTTCATGAAATTATGCTGAACAGATGACTATAACTAATAGTTATAAGGCATGATATATTAATTTGCATGCAAATGTTCGGTTGAAATCAATGTAACCTCTTGCTATCATGCATTGTGATTTTGAAAGCCAGTTTTGCATGCAAGACAACAAACTCATTTATGCCTTTTCCTTTTTGTGATTATGTCTTGCCTTAAATTTGAATGAAACAATTTCCATGTCAAAGTTACCCACAAGTAACACAAAAACTCCTTTTTCATGCAGCCAAATTATTCATGTCTTTCGCTTTGCTTCTTGGAGCAAATTGTATGAAAAAATTTTCATATCAAACTCATGCACAGAAAACACGTACAAAACCCGATTTGCATGATGCCTGGTATATATGATTAATATTAGTCTCTATATATGCGCGACCTCCGATCCTATCCACACACTAAAGCAACTCTTGTCTATAATTGTTACAACAAATTAATACTAGCTAGGTGCTTTGCAAAAATGAAGTACGTTCTCATGTTGCAAGCCGAGGAGCTAACCGGTGTTACCGCTCTTCGACAGTGGCGGATCTAGGGTTTTGAATTAGGGGTGTCCACATATGAACATTTATTACCAAGTGTACCATAACATAAAGTTTAAACAATACACGAAATATTACAATACATAAAATATTACATAATCTACTATTAAAATTGTCCTTTTTTTTATTTTTTGGAAAGGATACATGATAGAATAATTAGAAACTGAGTCAAATACATCTTTTTCATATAACAAACCAAGCAATCATTCAAAAATGAATCACACATTCGATTTCGAAGTCTATTTTTTATGATTTTCATTGTCAAAAAAGCTCTTTTCCACGGTTGATGTGGACACCAGTAGTAACAACGTTAACTTTAATAGCCTAAACACCAATAGATGGGTAATGTCTTTCTTTGTCTCCACCATTACTCTACAAAGATCACCAAGCCCTTTCAAGTCCTGAAAAGCTTAATGAGATTGCACATCAAGAACAAAATTAGCAAGTTGATGCTCAAGTGTTGTAACCTCAAAATCAGAAAAATCATTGGGATAAAATTGCACTAATTTGGTTAGCTTAAACTGGTCAAAAAGCTCTAAATTGATTACATGGACTTAAGCAAGCCATGTAAATAAGAAGTTCGGTGCCAGTCTCACTTAAGCGATGTCTAAGCTCTTCAAGATATAGAGCGACAACTATGTAGAACACTTCCACTTGATAATGAAACTCATAAGTACGCTCTTCGACATTACGCCGTGACCTCCCTGGAAGGAGCCATTTATCATCCATGTTTGGAATAAGAATCTTATGTTTTGCACAAAAAGTACATGTTTTATCCATAAGAGAGTCTCACCCATCATTTCTCATCGATTCCAATGACTTTCTTGTGGCTTGGACAAGTTTCATGGTATTTGCAATATTTTGACCCTTTTTCTGCAAAGCTTGTGAAAGATCATGTGCGATCCCCAAAATGTTCAACATTAATTAAAGAGTGAAAGCAAAATTGAAGGAACTTAAATAAGCTATTCGCAAAGTAGAGTCATTCCTTATAGTTGAGGTCTTCCCTTCAAGTTTGATAAGCTCAAGTACATCCATTATAGAATCAAACAATAGACTTGCATTCAGTAGTGATTTGTAGTGAGATCCCTAGCGTGTATCACCGGCCCTTATAGGAACAAGTTGTTGATTTAACCCATGTCCAGTTTCAATCTCATCATTCTTTAATGTCTTCTTAACTTTTTCAGCTTGTTTATAATGCAAGAGATCATGTCGTTTACAAGAAATTTTCACAACATTTAAAAGTTTACCGATTTCATCAAAAAGATCTCCAACATAATTATTGTCCCTTGCAGGAGCTACTAATGTAAGTTGAAGTTGATGAGAAAAACAATGAATCGAGTAGGCACATTTATTCTCATTCAAGATCAACGTCTTAAGCCCATTGAATTTACCTTGCATATTACTTGTCCCATCATAACCTTGAGAACGCACTCTTGACAAACTCAAACTATGTTCTGCCAACAAAGAGTCAATTCCAACTTTCAAAGACAAAGAAGAAGTGCTTGAACATGTACGACACCAACGAACTGTTCCTTGACGATTCCCATTTTATTTACAAAATGAAGAACAACACCCATTTGTTCTTTATGAGATACATCTCCAGATTCATCCACTGATAAACCAAAGACATCATCTTTAAATTCTTCCATGATGGCATTTAGTGTTTTTTAGCAGCAGCATGCACAATATCTTTTTGGATAAAATGTGACACTAATTTCTCACTTTTGGGAGCATTGTCCAACACAACACTAGCAATGAGTTCGTTCAAATTTGCAACAAACTTCACAAGTTCAAGAAAATTCCCTTTATTTTCTGATTCCTCAAATTCATCATGACCATGAAAAGGTAAACCTTGACGCAACAAGTATCTTGAGCAAGAAATAGAAGTATGCAAACGAAGTCGATATTTCCTTCTAGTTTCTTCATCATGTCTATCAAAAGCAACTTCGATGGATTGTCTTGGCCTCCTTAAATTTTCATAATCTCTCAAAGGTTTGTTGTGAACACTATTAAAATCGCCAGCATGATTGTCGAATGAGTCGAGTTTATTCTAAGTTGAGAATCTCATCCCAATAAAGTTTTCACTCTGATTTTCTCTAACATTAGCAAACAAGTAGCAACATAAACAAAAGGCAGCATCTTTATGTATGTTATATTCTAACCAAGTCCCATACTTTTCAAACCAAGAAGGATTAAAACAACGCAACCTTCGTCCAATTAATTTTTGTGGCATCATGTGAGTACGAGACTGGATTGGCCCATTAGCTATGTAATATCTTCTTATTCCATCTTGTAGATTGAGATGATATTTTGAAATTGTTTTTCTCAACCCGGGATCCATTGGAAAAGTACTCAAATCAAACTCACTTCATCTAGAAGATTGACCCCCACCTGGTTCATTACCTCCACTTTTGCTATGAATATTAGATTCACCCTCATTTCCCCCATCTTTTTGACATTCATTAATATTAGAGCCAACTCCACTACCACTTGCATTATTTTCTCTGTCTTTTTCAGGTTTTTTCCTTTTCAAATATCTTAAAATTGAATTAAATCGATTCATATAAAACTGAAAAAAAAGAAGAACATGAAACTTAGAAATTAAACTCACTTAGTTAAAACAAGCAACACATTAGTTCAGATAAAGAGATGAGCCAATGACATAACAAGCAATGAAACAACTTACAAGCTACCAAGCAATTGATAAATTGATTGAAAGTCAAGCAACAAGCAACACATTAGACTAACTCTAGGAACAATTAGATGTAATTGATTAACTCAAAACACTTAACCATTGATTAACAATTCTAAATGAAATAAGAATTTTCCGTTAACTCACTGTATTAACAATTTTCCGTTCAAGAAAACTCCCCTACCACTCTAGAGTTGAAAATAATAACCACGCAATTTTTTGTAAACTCAAAACAACTTTCACTAATTGATTAACAATTAACAATTGCAAATGAATTTCAAAGATGTTCATGAGTTAATCAAACAATTAACCATTGTAAATCTACACAAATTGATACTCAATGACACACTCTAATTTGTTCAAAAAAACCACAATCAAATATTCAAATCTGGGCATGAAAAATTAACAAAAAAGAAACAAAAAGTCTTGGAACTTGGCAAAAACAAATCAGACCTGATTTTCGGACTTTCGGAGTCGAAGTAGATGCTTGGTGTTATAGAATTCACTAATCAAGTACTATCTACACGATATAAGTTGAGAATAAGCAATTAGAAGTAATTAAAATCGTCAAATGACTCAAATTGAAATCCTAACCGCCCAAAATCTAACCTGCTTATTCTTATGCTGCGATTTAGGGTTCAACCTAGTGGTGGGCTGCCGACAAGTCGACTCGGCGAGCAGTGGCAGACGGTCCGGCTAGGCGGCTACTTTGCGCAGTGGCCGATGGGACGGAGCGTGAGTCGTGATCGAATGAGATGGTGAAAGTCTAAGAGAAGCAAGGCTGCAAGAGAGGGTTGGAGATTGGAGAGTCCCTTGCATGCTGGAGAGTCAGAGAAGAGCAACACGTGAGAGCCCAGAATTGAAAGAGTACTTTAATAATTTTAAAAAATTATTTAAATGAAATCAATATTTTGGATAGGCTGCATATATTGGCTGCATTTTCCTCAACCTTTACTGTAGGCCTCATCATTCAACAATCTAATATTTTTTTCGACCTATTTTAAGAGTGTCCACCCATTATGTTTTCATAATTTTCAGATAAGCTCGTTTGAGCTTTTTTAGGGTTAGGGGTGTCCATGGACACCCCTACCTCCTTCATGAATCCGCCCTTGCTCTTCGACCTCCAAATGGTTGGTTGGATTTAGATATAGGTTATTCAATCATACTGACTTGCAGCATATGTAGTGAAGAGTTTGCCAGCATTTCACCACTCGATCCAGCTTTATTTGATGAAGTGGATGGCATAACTAGCAACACCATATTACAGGTATTACAGTTTCTACTTGGTGTTTATCCTAAAAAAGTTACAAAGACCTCTCTCTCTCTCTCTCTCTCTCTCTCCCCATGTATGATGATGTGAATGTGTGCGCTTTTCTTTCTCGTTCTTCCTATGTTAGAAATAACACATGTGTTGCTCTTGACAGTGCACTACGGAAGTTTGCCAAAAGAATCAATGCAGCGTGAACAGTTTAAGACGTGGGGGCCGAAACATTAATCGAACATTTAGTCAAGTCGCTGTCTTGGAAATAGAATTTGAAGGAAATTTTACCATTCAGTTGAAGGGGTTTGATTTTGGTTGGACATGTGATGCTATAGGTGAAATTAAAAATCAATTTCCCGGCCAATTTAACTTGGATGCTAACGGTTCATATCGTACCAAAGATGGTCGATTTGCCATCAAGCTAACAGGTGAATTCGTGCCTTCCATAAATCGAGGAGATGTCAAGGGTTTGCACACTGAGTCTGAAATAGAAGATATGTCCTCATCTTCTGATAAAGACGATAGCAGTAGTGAAAGTGGGGATGATGATGACAGCAGTAGTGACAATGGTGATGATGATGAAGACGAGAGCAATGGTGAGAATGGTGGTGACAATGGTGAAGATGATGACAGCAGCAGTGAGAGCAGTGACGATGATGAAGATGCATAATGGCGGTGATGACTGGCGGTAGTGATGAAGGTGACCATGCATGCATCTTAAGCAAACACTAGATTTCTAATATAGCAAAACTGATGGGTTCAATTAGAACCGATGTCCGTAGCGTCCTCCTTCGCAGCTAATCAATGGTTTACTTCAGAATAAACAAATTTGTTACCACGGCAATGATAGTGATCTAAGCATTATTATTATTTTCTTGTTCTGAAAAAATTGGCTCCTAATATGCTTACTTCTTATGATAGCAAAAATGTTCTGCATCAAATTAATTAATTAGGAAGATTAAAGCTAAGGTTTCTTTCCCTGCTCTTGCTATGTGTCACTAAATTCAGGTAAGGCCTTCTCAAATCGGTGTAGTGATTGTCACTGAAACTTTTAATTTAATAAAGCAGGCATCTTGTGCACCAAAACCATAGAAATACACTAATGCCTACTTAACCAATATAAGTCTCTTGGGCAGAAATTCTCACTCAGGCTTAACACACATAATCCACACAGTATAATCCAGACACATTCCGCAAAAATTGCCCCACATGACACCCATATGGACGTTAAAAGTACCCACATATATAATTAAGTACCAGTGGGATTTGGATGGAGATTTAGCACTCAATCGACACCCGTTTTTGTTATGTCGCATTTTCAATGTTACTTATTCTACCAATTCAACATTGTTTAGCTACGAAAATTTTGATCTAACTCATAAAAGTATCACCATAATGCCCCTCCACAGTACATGAGTATTACATCATCAAGACTCCCTTAGTGTGATTCTCCTGTTTACTAACTTGTCCTAAAAAATAGTATTTTGCTTTTTTCCCCCTTTTTTAAAATACTTTACCCCACAGGACTTTAAGTTATGATAAACTACACTAATCAACTACACATACTAGTTGAAATTCCAACGAGCGATTGACTCATGAAGAAATGTCCTTTTAACTGACCAAATAAAGATAGATTTTTTTGGTGCGGAAGAGGGCCAGTGCCCCAAGAAAGTTTTATTAGTTAACAAGCAACCGAGGTCATCCGACCTCTATAACATCAGCAAAAAGTACATCCATCACCTCCCGTGGGGGCGAGTCAAAGAAAGTGAATTTGGCATTTAAGGTAACTCCAATGTTAGCCAACATATCCGCGACTTTCTTGGCCTCACGGTAACAGTGTGAAACTCGTACCTCCCAGCTCTCCTCTTGCACCAAGCGCTTGCATTGTTCAATTAATGCTCCATACTCAGGATTGGGTTCCATTTCGCCATGCAACATACCCACAAGAACGGTTGAATCGGATCGAACCAAGAGCCTGGAAATTCCCTTTTCCTTTGCAATTTGCAGTCCCCTCAATACTGCTTTGAGCTCAGCTTTCATGGACGAGCAGTACCCAATGTTTTCGGCAAAGCCCCACTTCCATTCCCCTCAGTCACCTCTAAGCACGCCCCCACCTCCCGCCGACCCAGGGTTGCCTTTAGATGCTCCATCAGTGTTAAGTACCACCCAGCCCTCATGAGGAGTTGTCCAGCTCACTAGCCCCGCGATATGCTCCCCTCTACGGGGCTGACCCTTGGCTTCATGACGTAATGCCTTGACCACCTCCTCAAACATGAGTAGAAGGAAGCCAACTTTGTCTTGGGGGATTTGTTCTATTTCATTGAAGCATACATTGTTCCTCCATTTCTAGATATGCCACATAGTAATTAAGAATTTAGTGGGCCAATTACCATCCTTACCTTGATCACGAATGTTCGTAAAAAACCATTCCTTGAGGCTGAGGTTCGCTCCTAGCTGTCCAATCCCCTTTGCAAGTAACGCTTGCCAAGTAATATTCGCTTCAGGGCAATCCCTCAACACGTGTTGTACACTTTCGTGGGCTTGATCACAGATATGACAGTATGGATTGTTTGTGAGGCCCCTCCTAAACCTATGAAGTTTGGTCATCACCTTCTCATGTAGCGCTAGCCAAGCAAATACCTTTACCCGTTGCGGGGCATTGATCCTCCAAACATCTTTTCAGAAGCTGATATCCCCCACCGGAGCATCTTGTCGGATTAAAGCAAGTGCTGATTTAATAGTGAATCGACCTGAATTAGAGGCTCTCCAGAAATACTGGTCGGCTATTCCCTCCTGACATAACTCAAAGGAGTCTATGGCTTTCAAAGCCTCCTCTAGAAGATAATCTTCTAAGAGATTCCAACGCCACCCCTGTCCTTCTTTCTAATAGTCGTGAACCATGCGGGTTTGTTCAGCAGCTGGGATGTGCCTTTTTGCAAGATCCAATAGGGCCGATGGAGTGGCCCACTCATGTAACCAGAATTTGGTGCTTCGGCCATCTCCAAGGGCAACGCCCACTCCTTATTGGATCGTTTGGGCATTCTCAACTATTCCTTTCCAAATGTGGGAGTCACTTCGCTTTGCTCGAAATAGATCTATCCCAGTACAACCTCGACCATATTTGCTTTTTAGTACTCGGGCCTATAGAGCTTCACCTTTACCTAGAACTGGCCAACCCAGTTTTGAGAGGCATGCTGAATTTAGTTGTAGCATTGATCTGAGTCCAAGCCCACCTTCTGCCTTGGGGTGTGTAACCGTATCCCATTGAACCAAGTGAGGCTTTCACTCAGGGGCGGTAGCCCCCCCCCAAAGAAAGCGCCTTGTCTTTCTGTCTACCTCATCACAAAGTGATCGAGGTAGTTTTGTGGTTTGCATTGCATACGCAAGAATTGCCTCGATGGTTGACTGAATGAGGGTTATTCGCCCCGCAAGAGATAGATACTTTGTCTTCCATCCCGCAAGTTTTTTCTCAATTCGATCTAAGATATAGCGGAAGTGGGTCCTCGTCACTCGACCATTCATTGTGGAAACACCCAAATATTTGCCGAGATCATCTGTACTGGACATTTCCAGTTTGCTGCAAATTGTCCTCGCCTGGTTCTCCAATACATTAGGAGAAAAAAGAACCTTCGATTTAGAGGTGCTCAACTTTTGTCCTGAATGTGCACAGAATTGTTGTAGACATCCACTGACAACTCTTGCTTGTTCCTCGTCAAATAGAATGATGTCGTCCGCAAATAGCAAACTTGAAATTTATGGCTTGCCCCGGCATACAGGAAGTGGATTCCATTGTTTAGTGTCAACTAGTTCCCCAATATGTTGCGAGAGTCTCTCCATGCAAGCCACGAATAAGTACGGTGATAGCGGGTCACCTTGTTGTATATCTCAAGATGGGAAAAATTTCTCTGTGGGTTCTCCGTTCCAGAGAATTTGCATAGAGCATGAAGTGATGCATAACATAATCACCTGGATTAGGTTCTGGGGGAGTCTGATCATTTCTTGAAGGGTATCTCGAATGAAATCCCAACTCAACTTGTCATAAGCCTTCTCTAAATCCAACTTGATGGTCATGTATCCCTTACCCCCTTGCTTTTTACGCAAGGTGTGGAGAAGTTCTTGCATAAGCACCACATTGTCGCTTATGAAGCGTCCAGGCACGAAGCTTGCTTGGCAAGGTGAGATGAGGGATGGAAGAATGCACTTGAGCCGTTGCACAATATCCTTGGAAATAATCTTGTGAACCACATTACACAGTCCTATTGGCCTGAACTGGGTAACTTGTTGAGGGTTATCAACTTTGGTAATAAGAGCGAGGAAGGTGTTGTTAAGGCCTTCAGGAAATCGCGCTCCCTTCAAAACATCCAGTACTAAGGAACACACGCTTTCACCGACTAAGGCCCAATATTTTTGGAAAAAGAGAACTTGGTAGCCATCAGGTCCTGGCGCCTTAAAAGGATGCATACTTTGCAACGCTAATTGGCGTCCTTGCTAGTGAAAGGCTTGCAAAGGTCTTGGAAAAATTCTTCTTGTATAGGAGGAAATCTCCCAGTTAGTAGATTACTCCTTGATAACTGTGGCATAGGTTCTGTAAAAAGACTTAAGAAGTAATCCAAGACCAGTTGTTTGATGTCACTCGGCTTCGTGATCTAGTTCCTAGTACCATCTTGTAGCAATTCAATACGATTATACTTCTTCTTATAATGGTGCTCAAGTGGAAATATCTCGTGTTTCGGTCACCGTCCTTTATGGCCACCATTCGCGATTTTTGGAACCAAAAAGTTTCAATTTGATTTAAAACATCATCCAACTCCCTTCTTAACTTGACTTCAAGTTTAAGAAGGTGTTTGCCTTATCCATCCGCCCGTTTTTTCTGGACCCCGTTTAACCGTGCCCAAATTTGTCTTTTTCGTTTAAACAAGTTGTCGAACACCCCATTATTCCACTTTTGAAGGTCTCCATAAGGCCACGTTAGTTTGCCAGTGTTGCACCAAGAAATTTTCAAAGCCATGATGTTCGATCCAAGCTGCCTGGAATCGGAAAGGTTTAGCACATTTTGGAAGATTTGCAAATCCCGTCGTGCTAATTAGAAGGGGGAAGTGTTCTGAGTAACTATGGGCTAGATGTTACACTGCGCCTTCTTGAAACCGCGAGTGCCACTCAACATTACACAATGCTCGATCTAGTCGTGCCTACTTCCTAGTCTCACAAGTTGATCCTCGCGCCCACGTAAACTTGGGTCCAGAGCAGCCCAGGTCTATTAGGCCATTATTCTCAATGAAATTGGTGAATTTGAGATAGCGACGGATCATATCATCTCCTCTATGATCATACTCCGCCATGTTCTTAGTCTCATTGAAATCACCCGCTAACATCCGAGGTATGTTAACGCTGCCTGAAAAATATTCAATTTCACACCATAATTGCTCTCTCAGCTGTGGGGACGGACTAGCATATACAACCGTGAAACACCATGGATGCATGCCCCTTCGGCAGACTTGTGACGTAATAAATTGTGGATGGGCTTTCAGGATATTCAGGCTTAGCTCACTTGTGTCCCATATGACCCAAATTCCACCATGGAAGCCACAGGCTTCCACTCTATATCAACCTTGAAACCCAATATTATTACAAACCTCGTCAGCTCTCTTGCCACAGATGTGCGTTTCCATAATAGCAATGATAGCGGGTTTGTGGATGCGTAAATACTCCTTGAGACTATTCTGGCAGTCTCAACTTCCTACTCCTCGCACGTTCCAAACAATAATTTTGATTTGATGACGAGTAGCAACCACAGCAGAGGTACTTGAGACTGCTCCCGTTGGCCTAGGGTCCATAAGACTAATGAGAGAAAGTTACACCTCCAGTGGATACGTAGTTCACGTCTTCATCCTGCAGCCTCTCCCGTCTGGCTAGTGCGACGTTGCCGGAGATCTTCCTTGACATAGTCGTGATGTCCATGTCGGTGTCGGCTGGGTTAGCTTCATCGTCAGAAGTCATGGGGCATTCTCTTGTCAGTCGTCCAGACGCAACTGGTTGGCTTCTATCGGGGGGTCTCCTTCAAAGGATAAGCTGCTTTGAGTCCCAGTACCACCTATACACTCAGAGCTCTGCCTAAGGCTTTGAGCTTGGGGTGTACCTCAGTTAGGGGGGTTGTTTGTAGTCCCTATGGAAGGTCTCGGGATACGACATAGGCCATGAGAAGCCGGGTTACTTTGATGATGGGCCGAAGCATGGTACTTGTCTTGGGTCTGGGCATGACCATTGTGATGGTGGCTTGGGGATGGGTCGCTGCATGAGCCTGTTGAATGGGCCAGTATAACGTTCGAGGTTTGGTGTGGGCTGCTTGGCGTCCTAACGAGGACTACTCCAGCTGAATATGCATGGGTACGATTTTCCTTCCCCCTAAGATTCTGGGTGGCAATATTCTCCATGATTCTTGGCTGATCCTGTGCGATTTCCTCATTGATGTCAACCTCCTTCGTTAGGTCCAACTCTGCAAGAGCACGAAAACGGGAACCAAGATTTGGTGCACCTTCCATATTAGCAGTAGTATCCTTCTATCCCATAATTATGACCTTATTTGTCCCTTCCTTATTGAACGAGAGAGTGCGGCTAGCCAAAATTGGTTAAGTTGTCAAATTGTCCTGGGCTCGGTTCAGATCCCTAGCGGACCCGATTCTGGCCCCAGTTTGGTTGCCTTGTCTGGCCAGTTTTTTCCTAGCTGGTTTTTTTACTAGCATCCAGCTACCATAGAGTTCATCATCTTCAGGTCTTGCTGCATGAAGAACAGAAGCATCGATGGAGTGTGTTTCACGATCCTTAATACTGGTACTTCCAACTTCTTACGGATTAGCTCGCTGTGTCAAAGGGCATGCGTCTTCTTTGTGACCTTGTTTACTGCATTTAAAGCAGATCATTCTAAGCCCTTCGTATTGAATATGCCAAATTCTCCCGTTCAAGCGAAATTTGGATAGGAGGGGCTTAGTGAGATCCACTTCTGCACTCAGTTGTATATACTGGTCGTTGCAACATTAGCCGTTGTATCGTCCACTCTAATAACTTTCCCAATCTTGCATCCGATTTTCCTTAGAAGAAACTGTTTATTGAAGTATTCTACACTGAGGCGTGGAATTCTTACCCATGTCGTGAGTCGTGTTATAGTATCTTCTTCAGGAACAAAGTTGGGAATCCATTCTCGAATTACCAGATAGTTATCCCCGAGCATCCACGGACCTTGGGTTAGCACGTATTCATAGTCATCTAATTCAGTAAATCTTGTCACATAATAATCAAATCCAATATCAATTAAAGAGAGGTCTCCTTTTAATGCCCATTTTTTCTTCAAACCTCGTTTGAGTTGCATAAATCCAATCCCCTTATTGAACAATTTGATGATCAAAGCGTTCCTCCATGGATTGCGTAGTTGACGTTTCTCTTCAGCAGTGAGGCGAATAGTAGGGCATGTCGGGTCGTCCTCCTCAGGATCCGCATCATCATCCGATACCTCATAGTAAGGTTCATGTTTCCATACCGGGTTCACCCTTGCAGAAAGGTTCAGATGTGGGTTGTTTTGTTGCACCATGTCCCTGTAGGATCGCCTAGGAGGGGTGTTCTGACCTTGGTTGGAGTCCACGTTCGCCTCAAGAACCCTAGCGGGATCGGATTCCAATACTGCAGTTGGGTCCATTGCCATGTCCTCCACCATGAAATCAGCGTCATCCGGTTGCTCTACACCCACCGTGGATGCCCTCTTCATCTTCTTGGTCGATCTGGCTAGTTGGTCTGCTTCCTCCGTTGAGTGGCTCTCCATCGCTTTCCGAAGAGCTAGTTGAAAATGTATTCTGATCACATGTGTTATTCAAAGCTAAGGATGTGTGTACCTTAACTATATATAATGCTTACCAAATAAAGATAGATAAACTAAACAAAGTCGCCTTGATATTGTCACACACAAAGGGAACAAGGGGCGCAACCCTATTGTCATTTCAATCTCCTGACGCTTGTGAAAATTATGCCAATAGGTGAAACGGGGAGTGGTTGGCACTGGTCGAATATAGGCCTTTATGGCTTTAACGCATGTCTACACCAACCTACATTTACATGCCACCTTACGTAACTTTCTTACATATACACATAGCCACTTGAAACAGAACAACTTACTAAGGCATCCAACTGAGTACATTTCCGCAAAAAAAAGACATCATTAAACCAAAAAATAGCAGAGGAAACCTTCACAATAGGTCCTGACTTAGTTTGAACCTGAAAAACAGGGAAAAGACAGGCGATGAGTAAGCCACAAGCTTGGTGAATAACTACTCTTGACTCTTAAGGGCCTGTTCTTTTCGTGGGTAAATTGGGTGAGTCAAAAGGATGAAGTGGGTTGAAGTTAGTTGAGGTGGATTGAGATAGGTTGAAGTTGGTATTTTTTTTTTAGGTGGGTTGAAATAGGTTGAAGTAGGTTGAAGCGGGTTGATGTGGGTTGATGTTGGTTGAAGTAGGTTGAAGTAGGTATATTTTTTATGCGGTGGGTTGAAATGGGTTAAAATAATGAGAATATAATTAATGTGTGATAATTTATGAAGTTATCCAAATTTTGTTAAATTTTTGTTTTTTTATTTTTCATTTTTTATTTCTTTGATTTTTAATTTTTTAATTTTAATTTCTTTGTTTTTATTTTTTATTTTTTTGTTTTTACTTTTTATTTTTATTTTTTCATTTTATTATTATTATTATTATTATTATTATTATTATTATTATTATTATTATTATTATTATTATTATTATTATTATTATTACT
>JACYFF010019584.1:120257938-120275249 GCA_017589665.1 Selenicereus undatus | reverse complement strand
TACCTGCAATCCAGGCGATGTTGGTAAAAATGAAGCCAAACTTAACTATTGACATAGAAATGCAAAGAAGAAGAAAAAAGCGACAGGTGGTAGAGGCCAATTCTTGTACCTTTCTTTCATCTTCCTCAGCCGCCGCCCACCTCCTTCCTTTTTACATCCAGCGTCAGGAACTGGAAGAGGTTTTGGAAGCCTCGCAGGGGGCCGCTGATGCAAGTGCTCTATCTTCTTACGGATTTCTTCCCTAAGTGCTCTACCAGTCCCACCACTTGGATCCGACCTTAATGCATCCACTCGTGCCGCAAGGCATGATTTTGCAGACAGAAATCGGCAAACCTTCTTTCTCAGACTTGGTGGAGTGCTCTGGTACACCTCAGTCTGCTCTAGGAAGCCCACATGAGACCAACCAGCAGCAGAAGAGAAACCTGCTAAGTTCTTCCTCTTAGAACCGAGACACTTTATGATACAATCTGGAAGCCTAGCTAGTGCAGAAAGACCTCCTGCGGATCCTATAAGCTTTGAAGCAACAGATGTTCCAACTATTGCTGAGAGATTTGGCGCAAAACTAAGCATCCTGCTTTCCACAAACTCAAAGACCTTCCTTCTTGATGAATCCAAAGAAAGGGCAAGATCACAAGCGTCGATGGTCTTTTGAAGGATGTCCTCTGGGAGAGGCTTGCCGCCAGTTGTCGATGCGGTAATAGATACGACCATGGATGATGGTAGAGGGAAGAATTCCGTCCAGATTGACCAGCGTCAGATCCATTTCATTCCCAATAACCTTGACAACCCGTGCATAATCAATGGGGTGCTGCACAAGGGACTCGAGCTCACGGAATTTCAACCGGTATTTGTCACAAATGAACCTGTGAACAACAGCAATTTCATTGTCAATTTCTGCCAACAGGAAGTTGCATTCTGCAATCAGCTTGTACTCAGGGTTGTCGTCATCCAAGCCCATTCCATTGCCGGGAATTGTGGACGGTTTTTGTAGGGCATCATCTATAGTCTGCATGTTCATGCACGTCGTTATCATCTCATACGTTATAAGAGTTTTTGAAAAGAAATGGCAATCATAAGATCAACTGACCTTCATGATGTCTCTGTACCATTGTGATTCTTGCAGCTTGGAGATGGCACCAACATCATCACACTTCAGATAATCCAAATCATCCATGCCAGAAGGGAACGTTATTCAATTGAATCTTTTGTCTTAAATATTATAATTTCTTGATTAAAGTCCCACTATCCTTTAAAAATATATAAAACTTGATTAGTGACTACGATCCAAGGTAAGAAACGAAACAGATCTATATTGTATCTGATCTAAGAAAGTTAGGGTTGAAATTAGCAACCTTTGTAAACCGGAAGCTAGAGGAACGCCAGAGTCTAGCGCTGATTACGTTTAAATAATGGTCAAAACTCTCTAATTAAGTTTTACTTATTTTGCTAAGTATGGTGGACCGTTTATTATAGAAAATATAATATTTATGATATAAATAGTAGATTGTGATAACTAGTACCAGTAAAATCATTATAAGAAGTTTAAATAAAAATATAAGCTTAGTTTTATTAAAAAGTCCCAAAAACTTGAGTATTTGCAATTAAAACCTCATTTTGGGCAAAAGTAGCAAATTCAGAAAGTTCGGGGACTAAGTTGTAAAGAAAAACTTCAGCCAATAACTATTTCTTAAAATATCGACCCCTATTAATAGTTTATCCAAAATAGTAGGTACTTGGGAATACATTCTAAAAACGTTGACCTCTAAAAACTATTTCCATAAAATCCAAGGTACCCCATACTCCCAAAGTCATAAATTGAGAAGAAAAGGAACACGAAGATTGAAGGAAAGAAAAGAGATTATTGAGATCTAGTTCTATGAAGGAATATTAAGCGCGCAATAGATCGAATGTGTGCTGTGATACTATGTCAAATTTTGAGAATTTGTATCAGAATTTGATGAACTTCAATCATCATTTGATTACATTACATTGACAGCATAGAATAAGTGAGACATTGAACGAGAAAAAGAAATATTCATTGTGATTTCTGAAAACTATACAAGCCTGAGGATTCTCCTCTATATATACACATAGGAAAAAATACATAAAATATCTAGCCTCTCTCCTTAAGTAACTGGCAGTCTATTTGCAACAAACTTGCCAGCTCAGCCTAGCTAATTTGAGTGTTAGTTACTTCTTGTTGTTGTTGGCTGCTGGCTGCTGCTGTGATGATGTCCAACATTATTTATATCCTTTTGCATATCTAAAAAAAATTAAATTGAAGAACGACTTAAAATTTGTTTGATATCATCAGTTTACCACCAATTGGTCTTCGCATTTTACAACTTAAAATCAATTTAAATTGTTTAACTAGTGAGACGAAAATAAAGTTGATTGATCTTAGGTATTGAATGTGTCAAATAAACAAAAAATCCTGAACTAGAAATGAAAAAAAAAAAGAAAATTATTTAATTAAGTTGGGACAAAGCCATTATTCCTCCCTAGATACTTCTGGTTCCGCCCGACTGCATGCCTTGTCACATATATTACATAAACGTGTACATTCAAACTATAAAAATCACTTCACACGTTGAAGAAATCAAAATTGTTATTATCATTTTAAGTTTTTAATGATGTCATCTGATTAACACGCTTCAATGTTATTACAAACCGATGGGGGATAATATTTTGCTAATTAAATCGTAGAGTTAACACAGAGAGGGAGTACGGTTGGCCAGTGCTACATTGATGGATCAAGAGGAGTTCGGTGTTCCTCCACAACTATAAACAAAGTACGTTGTACGGACTTCTGCTTTCAACCACTCAAGAAAGCCTTCAAAGGTACTTACAAGATTTTCAGAAGAACAATGTACACAGATTACAGGCGAAGGCCAGAGGGAAACCTCATAGTGCAACCCAGTCTTTAAACAAGAGCATCACGTACAACGGGACATTCACCAAAGCAATGACGAAAGTCATCCCAAGCACCACAAGGCACCGTCTTAGCACTGCCCTTATTAGTGATTTGCCTGATCTAAGAGAGGCTTTGGTGATAGAAGATGCTGCATGGTTCCCCTTGCAATTTGCTTTTGATGAAGCTTCTTGCTCTTCGAGCATTTGCCTCCTAGCTGCTCGCATCACAGCGTTCCCCCTATTACATATTACAAAACAAAAAGTAAACTTGATTTCTTCATCATTCATGGCAAATCACATGCAGTAAGAGAGAAATGACAAATGCTGATATTGAAAGACCAAGGATTCAGCCAGAGGTATTCTAACATATAAGAATCAAACTCAAAATAGAAGGTCATAGATTTGAATACATTAATCCTCAACCTGATGATTTGCCAACCTTCTATGCCCCCCCCCCCCAAGAGTAACGGACTACATTTATTTGTGGTGTTCTTTTCTTTTTCTTTTTCTTTTTTTTGTTTGGGGGGGGGGGGGGATACTTCGACTTACATTATGTCGATGCATCACAAAGACATAGGACAGCACATAAAAAATATTAGTCTTAGCAAATGGCTAATCCAATTCCAAAGACTTAGTCAATGAAAGTTTAGGTTAGTCGCAAGGATTACTTGGTTTCAGGTCATATTTATTTTGTTGTCAGCTGGGTCAATGGGTTGTCAAGAAAGCCAACCACAGCAGGCCAGGCAAATTTTGGGTTGATTTGGTTTGCGCCAGGACAATTCATTTTGGCTTTAATCATATCGCAAAATTGAAGAATGGTTATGGGGGTTTTTGTGCAATTCAGTATATGTATCAGAGGTCGCATGATCATCAACACCAAAGCCATAAATCAATAAGATGAAAGGAACAAGTGAGTCTACCTTTCAATGGAATTCATCTCCTTCAAGCTGCTGGAAGGAACCTTCTGAGGCTTCTTGACAAGATGCATACCTCCCTCTGCATCCCACACCATCTCATATTCAGAGTCTTCATCTTCATTTTTCTCCTTTGTAACACTTTCACTGACCAACTTCCTTATCTTTGTAATGAAATTATTGAAGCGGTGTCCAATATCTAGACCATGTGTAGGCCAAAGTGCCAAAGAAAGGATGGTGACAACAAAAAGTATGATATACCTGTCAGCATTCGAAAATGAAAGTTCAGAATTTAAGAATAGGAACAAGTAAATTTTCTTATTTCAGCTGATAAATGGCAGGGGTTACCAAGAATTACCATATGTAGATGAACAGTTGCGCTGGAAGAAAGCAAAGATGTACAACTACAACAGGATCTGGAGAAGAGCCATTATCTAGTGCAAAATTACCCACAGATAGAAGCATGAATGATGGATACCAGTTCCCCTGTTGCCAACTTACTGTCCCAAGAGTGTGCTGTGAAGTAATTGGCAGTCATTATTTCAGGAGATAGTCAAAATGTAAAGTTTTTTTATCTAAAATGAATAAAGCGTCAAGTGCCCACATCCATGTCAGATGTGAAACGTAATCCACGACAACACAGAGAGCTATATAATGAAAAGTTCGAGTAAAACAAGCAATATATTCTGGGTCTCTTGAAGTTACCTCCTTGACAGCACCATACTGTGTCTCGTGGGTGATTGTGCATTGGTCATGATCATGACCAGAGAGGACAAGTACCTGATTATATAGCAGACATGCATAAAATTTTTCATCTCTCATATATTCCGGTCTCTGCTGGAAGCGAATGCTTAAGTTAATTGGCAACCAACATATTCTGGTAAGAAAAGAGAACATACCGGCTTGATCAAATCTAACAGACGCTTCGATGACCCCTCAGTGACATAGTTCTGGTATCTGGAGCATTTAGTGAAGACTAAATGGTAGTCTTAACTAAATATGAGAAGAATGAAGAACGATAATCATACATATTGGCAGACAGACAGGGAAATGAAGCTTACATGATACCCTGATCATATGGAGAGCGGGCAATCCTCTGAACACAAAGGAAAAAACGCCTGTAAGTTGATTGCCAAACATTTAGGTGTATTAGATTTAGGAATGATAGCAGCAAAATGAAACAAGCAAGTCAAAAATTTCTTCCACAAGGGGGACACCGCCATACCTGATTGATTACTTCAGAAGAACGGTAAGGGCCACAAGAAGTCCGATCTGGTCGGTAAAGAGGGATATGGGTCAATAAGACCCGTGGGTTTGCTTGTCCATCTGCAGGGATAAAAAAAAAGTTTTAAGGTTTGATATAGGTCAACATTCTCTTCAAAAGACTGCATCTCGACTACATTGAAAAGAAAATACAATAAATAATAAATAATAACCAAAAAAATTAATAGTGAGGCATTTATTTGAGACAAAAAGATTTCAATGTTCGGAATTATTTTGTTAAAGCTCTATGACCCCAATTGATACCACACTACTAGGTATTTCAGTGGTTGAATAAGCTGAATCACCCTGATCGTTGAGGGGCTGGTGCAGGAGGAATTTACCACCCAAGGCCGGTGGCATCAAACTTCTAATTGAACTGACAAAAAGGAATGGAGCACAGCTTACCCGAAGAAACATTATTCACAAAATTCCAAGTTGAAGAAGTCAGAGTATCTTCCAGATGTCCTGCATGAAACAGAATACATAGTTATTTCACTAAACCTGAGTCTAAGAAGCACCATAAATGACCACAATATGCCACCTTAGAAATTCAGGTGATACTTAAAGTCCAAGGCCAAAGCTAAAGGAAATGGAACTGAACAAGACAAACAATTTCACTGCAATATCAAATTTATGCATCTTTAAAGGTAGATACTCTTCCTTTACCATCAACTGTTTGCGCATCAACGGCAATAAAATCAACTTTCCCAATCGTGAATCTATGGTTTCTTGCTCCAAAGTGGGTCTCATACCGCTTTACAACCTGTGCCAAAGAATTCATTGGGAAGTAAGCAGAAGGGAAGAGGTTGAAAAAATGTACTTCTTTTGGAGGCTAGATCAAACAGTGTCAAGTCTTCAAAACCACAAAATATTTTTTTCCCTTCATTTTGGGGGGTTAATACCAGGAGAATCCTGGTAACAGCTGCTGTGTGTGTCAAGTGAAAATGACAATGAAGACCTAAGACTTAACTCCTGTGCAAAGACCAACACTCCAATTAAACTATATGCAAAGACCATGTTTGGTGACCAGTGAATTATTAAACGAGCAACCATAGGCAGGGACATTTTCCCAGATTCAGACGCCAAACCCTGTCTACCTCTGGCATATGGGTAAGATGGCCGGCATAACCAATATCGTGGTTTCCGGGAATGTAGTAAACTGGAATATCTTTCGTTCGCTCGCGTCCAAGATCAAATATATGGTTGAACCGGTTCAAAGATTTCTGCCATCTATTCGTTAACAGAATGTTAGTGGTCCCGGAAGATGGATAAGCAAGTACACAGAAACATATATCCAATAATTCATCAATTCTGCCATTAAGAGACCTGGTAAAAGTCATTTTACCGCTTATTGGATGTTAATTTTATTAAAGCATGAAATACATGACTGAATGTATGAAAATGCTCATTCCAATAGCTTTCTGAATTCTTAGTTACATGTAACGGCAGACAAAGATCAATCATAGGACAAAATTATCATGAAATTAGGTATAGTTGATGCACAAGGTTATGAACAATTAGACATCATCTAGAAGCATTAGACCAGTCAAAAGAATCCTTTCCCCTCCCTGTCCTCGCCCTTGTTCAATCAATGGTTCAGCTCTCTCCTCTTTTCCCTCTCTGGTCCTCCCCCCTTTCAGTATCTCTCTTCAGCCCAGCAGTGTACGTATCTAATATTCAGACAAACTGATATGAACCAAGTAGAAATGGTAGCCTCCAGCGTGTGACTGTCACGCTTGGAAGGGATGAGCTGGCCTAACACAACAGTCTCATGGGGAAAATTACAGATCATTGCACCATCATTGCAGCTGTCACCTCAAATATACTCTCCTTTTGTGTTTTGCCAATTTTGTTCTTTAGCTACCTTGTCATTTTCTTCTATTTTCTAGTATTCAGGGAAGCATCAGGAAGAGAGAGAAAAACCCTTAGAATAAATACCTGTAAGAGAGAAGAGGAGAACCATATGAAAAATATCCATTCTCTCATTCTCACTCTCATTCCCTCACTCTAAGTGCTCTCTTATTACTGAATGATTTTACTAATCCACGGACCCTTCTTTCTATAACCCAGGTTCCTCATTAGTAAGATTGAGATTTTCTTCACCATTTTGTAGTGGTTGGATTATCTCCCCTCCCATTAATCACTGTGTTCTTGAAGGGACACAACATTGGTATTCAGAGCTTTCCAATCCTTAGACCTGGAGACACGTTCCAAAGCAAAGCAGAGAAAGGTAGCAGAAAAGGGAAAAGTGACAGATTTAATGGACGATTCAGAAATCCACTCTTCATCAGATTCTCCCAGCCCTCAATCTCTAGAGGTAGCCCTAAAAGCTCTCCTTGATAACGACAGCTCAAAGGTAGACTCTTTGTGCCACCAACATAGCTTACAGATTTCTGAAAACTCTAGGTCAATAGCTGAATTGCATGATATGATTTCTGGGTTATCACTACAAATCACCCAAGCTTTTGCTGAAAAAGTTGGGCCTAGTGTGGCAATCAAATCCACAGGGCCTATTCAATCTACTTCTAGAAACAATGTTGTGATAAACCCCAGCATTCCCTCCTTTAATGAATCGGGGGGTGATTTCAGCTAGACTGACTAAGGTAGAATTCCCAAAAAAATTTGGGGAAGACCTGAAGGGGTGGCTATATAAGTGTGAGCAGTTCTTCCAGTTGAGTAATGTTAATGATGTTGCTAAGGTGAAGTTAGCTGCCCTGCAGCTAGAGGTTAGAGCTCTCCAATGGCATCAATCCTATGTAAGAAGGAAAGGGGGAACCCTACCTACTTGGGAGGAGTATGAGAAAGCATTAATAGCGAGGTTTGGTGAGTTATATGATGACCCTATGGCTGAACTTAAATCCCTCAAACACGCTGGGACAGTACAAGAATATCATGATGCCTTTGATGCAATTATCAGTAGGCTTACGCTCCCTGAAGATTATATTCTGAGTTGTTTCCTCTCTGGGCTAGAAGAGGAAATTTAGTTAGTTAGCTGTAAGGATGTTTAATCCCACGATCCTACAACATGCCCATTGCCTAGCCAAGCTTCAAGAGGCTACTATCAAGGCAAGGAAATCAAGAACTCATACCCCATATCAAAAACCATTGTTACCAAACCCCCCTCTCCAAGCCACACCTAAAAGGGCAGTGAGCGCAACACCTACTGCAATCAGCCCAAGTGTCCAAACACCCTTCACCACTCAAAGACCCATGCCCTTCAGGAGAACCCTAACCCCAGCACAGTTTGAAGAAAAAAGGGCCAAAAACATTTGCTTTTGATGTGATGGGAAGTATGAGCCTGGGCATAGGTGCCCGGGAAAAAGACTACAAGTTTATCATTTGGAGTTAGAAGATGAAGGGGAAGAAGAGATCTCCAATCCAAATTCAGATCCTGAACAAGAACCTACAGACACAGAATTAGCCCATATTTTAGTCCATGCCCTGGCGGGCATCGCCAACTTTCAAACTATGAGGGTAAGAGGACATTGTGGTAAAAGAACCATTCAGTTATTGTTAAACAGTGGAAGTACCCACAATTTCATTGATTCATCCCTGGCTCGCAGACTGGGCTGCAAGGTCAGTGAAGTTCCACCTATGATAGTGAGAGTGGCTGATGGTGGGCAACTAGGGTGTGGAAGAATGGTCAACGGCTTCACTTGGAAGATGCAGGGTAAGGAGTTTGTGACTGATGTGCTACTCTTGCCATTGGGAGGGTGTGACCTTGTCTTAGGTGTGCAATGGCTCTCTTCTTTGGGTCCTATTCTGTGGAATTTCAAGGAACTCACAATGCAATTTCAATACTTGGGTGAGAAGGTAATGCTGAGAGGGTCACAAGACAAACAATTAAGGCATGTCAATGCCTCTAGAATGGGAAAAATCTTGAAGCAAGGGGGAGAACTTTCGTCTATCCAGCTATTACTAGCAGCCTACACAAGGCCTCAATTGCTACCATCAACATCTACTACCAAGGAAACTGTACCTCAGGACTTGGCAACTCTGATATCCCACTTCCCCGCTGTCATCTCAGAACCTACATGCTTGCCCCCTTTGAGAACTGATTTTGACCACAGGATGCCCCTGAATGAGGGAACCAATCCTATCAACATGAGACCCTATAAATATCCACTTGTCCAAAAAGATATTATTGAAAACCTGACTCAAGAGCTGTTGGATCATGGAGTAATTAGGAATAGCACCAGTCCCTGTGGTGTTAGTGAAGAAAAAAGATGGGGGATGGAGGATGTGTATTGACTACAGAGCATTAAATAAAGCCACTATTAAGGATAAATTTCTCATTCCTCTCATTGAAGAGTTGTTAGATGAATTACATGGGGCTCAATATTTCTCCAAGATTGATCTCAAGTCAGGTTATCATCAAATCAGGGTACATGAACCTGACATCCACAAAACAGCTTTCAAAACCCACATGGGTCATTATGAATTCCTAGTGATGCCCTTCGGGCTCACTAATGCTCCCTCCACTTTTCAGGGGCTGATGAATCATATCTTCAGACACTATTTGAGGAAATTTGTTTTAGTGTTTTTTGATGACATTCTCATCTATAACCCTACTTGGCCAGCACACCTCACTCATTTAAAACAGGTGCTTAAAACTATGCAGGAGAATGCTTTAATAGTCAAGGCTAGTAAGTGTGTGTTTAGGGCTCAACAAGTTGCTTACCTGGGCCATATCATCTCTAGACAAGGGGTGTCCACAGATCCAGAGAAGATCCAAGCCATCATGCATTGGCCCTTGCCTAAAACCCTTAAACAACTCAGGGGTTTTTTGGGACTCACCGGCTATTACAGAAGGTTTATGAGAGACTATGGAAAGTTGGCCAAACACTTAACACAACTCCTGAAAAAAGACAGCTTTGGATGGACCTCTGAAGCTACCAATGCCTTTGAAGCTCTAAAAACTGCCATGACTAGCCCTCCTGTTTTGGCCCTTCCAGATTTCTCTAAACCCTTCACCATTGAAACAGATGTCTCAGGTAACGGCATTGAGGCAGTGTTGATGCAGCAAGGTCATCCAATAGCCTACCTCAGTAAGGCACTATCCCCGAGGAACTCACTCTTGTCAGCATATGAAAGGGAGTTACTAGCAGTCATTCATGCGGTGCAAAAATGGAGTGCATACCTCGTTCTCCAACCTTTCATTGTCAGAACAGATCAACAAAGTCTGAAGCATCTATTGGAAAACAAGGTCTCTACTCCCTTGCAACAAAAATGGTTATCCAAGCTTCTAGGATATGATTTTGAGATTCAATATAAGAAGGGATCAGAAAACCATGCAGCTAATGCATTATCCAGAGTTGAGTACTCTGATCAGATACTGATGTCAATCTCCATGGTACGGTCTCCCTTATATGATCAAATAGCTCACACTTGGAAGACAGACCCAAACATGTTGCAGCTCATATAAGAGATACAACATCATCCTATTTTGCACCCCCATTATTACTGGAAGAACAACCAACTCAGAAGGAAGGGTAAACTAGTAGTGGGTCATGACTCCAGTCTAAAGCAGCATATTATTTCTATATATCATGATTCCCCTCAGGGAGGGCATGCGGGTGTTCAAGCAACTACTATGCGAGTTGCTGCACTACTCTACTGGCCAAGACTTAAAAGGGATATAGCTGCCTACGTTAAAAAATGCCCAGTATGTCATAAATGCAAGCTAGATAACTCAGCTTATCCTAGTCTTTTACAGCCTTTACCAGTCCCAAATTCAGTGTGGGAAGACATCGCTATGGATTTCATTGAGGGACTTCCAAAATCTTTTGGGAAAGAAGTGATCCTAGTAGTAGTGGATAGACTAAGCAAATATGCCCACTTTATTGGTTTGTCACATCCTTACACCTCAGTTGACGTAGCTCAAGCTTTCTTGGATCACACATACAAACTGCATGCTTTCCCTAGAACCATAGTCTCAGACAGAGATAAGATTTTTCTGAGCACTTTTTGGACAGAACTCATGATTCTCGCTGGGTTGATCAACTCTTATCGACATCCTACCACCCACAAACAGACGGTCAATCATAGGTTCTCAACAAGTGCTTGGAAACCTACCTGAGATGTATGTGTAGTGACGGTCCTCAAGAATGGTCAAAATGGTTACCGCTAGCAGAGTTTTGGTACAATACCAACTTTCACACTGGTGCTAATGCTACTCCCTATGAGATACTCTATGGTCAACCTCCACCTTTACACCTCCCTTACCTTCCAGGAGAAAGTAACGTGGCAGCGGTTGATCGCAGCATGACTGCCAGAGAAACTGCTATCCAACTCCTTAAGCATCACCTTTCCAGGGCCCAAAACAGGATGAAGCAAATAACAGATAAAAGAAGATCAGACAGGCAATTTAGAGAGGGTGAGTATGTATATCTTAAACTCTAACCCTACAGGCAACACTCAGTTGAGAACAGACCTCACCAGAAGCTTGCTGCAAGATACTCAGGTCCTTACAAGATTTTAGAGAAAATTGGACCGGTAGCGTACAAGCTAGAGCTACCTCCAGGCTCTCTTATCCACCCAGTCTTCCATGTTTCACTACTGAAGAAACATCACGGGCCACTTCCGCATGATACATTTCCCCCCCAAATTCAGACAGACGCGACACTACCCAAGTCTCCTGAGTATGTTGTTGATAAAAGGATTATGAAGAAGCACAATCAAGCAGAGACATAGTGGTTGGTGAAGTGGAAGTACTGGCCAATAGAGGATGCCACATGGGAAGTTGCTAGTAAAATTCAAGTGCAATTTCCAGCTTTTGACCCTTGGGGACAAGGATCAACTAAAGGAGGGGGTATTGACATGAACCAAGTAGAAATGGTAGCCTCCAGCGTGTAACTGTTACGCTTAGAAGGGATGAGCTAGCCTAACACAACGGTCTCATAGGGAAAATTACAGATCATTGCACCATCATTGCAGCTGTCACCTTATTGACCTCAAATATTCTCTCCTTATGTTTTTTGCTAATTTTGTTCTTTAGCTACCTTGTCATTTTCTTCTATTTTCTAGTATTCTAGGAAGCATCAGGAAGAGAGAAAGAAACCCTTAGAATAAATACCTGTAAGAGCGAAGAGGAGAACCATATGAAAAATATCCACTCTCTCATTCTCACTCTCATTCCCTCACTCTAAGTGCTCTCTTATTACTGAATGATTTTACTAATCCAGGGACCCTTCTTTCTATAACCCAGGTTCCTCATTAGTAAGATTGAGATTTTCTTCACCATTTTGTAGTGGTTGGATTATCTCGCCTCCCATTAATCACTGTGTTCTTGAAGGGACACAACACAAACTTACCCTTCCATTCCTTGCTCTTTGACATCCCCACCAATTATTGTTTTCATTTTTTTCATTTATTTATTTTTTTTGGGTAAGTGATCAAGAGGTATATTAAATGGACACCAATGGGACGTCACCCATGTACAAAAGGGGCAAATACAAAAACATTATGCCCTTAAACTCTCATCCATAATGGAATCGACGAAAGCCAAAAAATTCAAATTTTGGTTACCACTGAGCCCGACAATCCAACTATACAACAACCTCAAAAAATAGAGCCTAAATTCTTGAAACGACAAGGCTTTGTCCTCAAAAATACGACGATTTTTCTCCTTCCCAGTCGCCCACCAAATAACCCTAGGAACCATGCTCCAAACTCCAAGAACCCAACTCTTCTTCATCCTACTCTTCCAAACCACTACTACATCTCTCACATTAGAAGGTTAAACTCAACTAATCCCCATAACAGAGAGATAAATCTCAAAGCAAAGAAACTCACCGACAATGTACAAGGAGATGATCCACAGTTTCTTTCTCCTCCAAACACAAGGAGCATCTACTTGGACCACTAAAATTTCTTCTTTTAAGCATCTCATGCGTAGGATTCTTACCCATGGTGGCCGCCCAAGCAAAGAAACACACTTTTGTGGGAGCTTTAGACCTCCAAATGGACTTGGCAGCAAAATCACGACCATCCAAGGCTTCAAATTGTGTGGAACAAAAACTCTTAACGCTAAAGTTAGAATTTAGTGGCCACACAATCTCATCCCTACCTTGGGACAAAACCTCTTTGCCAGCAAGTACAGCTAACAAATTACAAATACTGTTCTCTTCCTAATCATTAAGACTCCTTACAAAAGCCAAATTACAATGGCTAATGCCGCCTACGATACCTAAACTCTCCATTTTGCCCCGCCGTATCCATGTCAAACACGACGCTCTGCGAATAGGACATGGGATCCTTGTCGGACCCTTATCCAAGCTCTAAAGCAGTAAGGGTGAAATAAATTATGAAGATGTGGTCTTTTTCTTTCTTTATTCATTATTATTTTAATGGATCTTTAATGTTCAACCATTTAACAAGTTGGCAACCTCGTAACTATTGAAATATTCTAAGAAGATTAATTTGAATTTGCAACTTTCATACCTAAAATTATGAGTCCTCATATCCGTGTACAAATTTTGGACGGTGTCCCTGTGTCCTAAAATTAGAGCATTGACGAGTCGGACACTTGGATCCGTACCCGTGTTTGACACCTCGTATCCGAGTCCATGTAACATAGAATGTCACCATTCCAAGAAACTAATTCTTGTACCGTGGCATACTTCAAACGAGCCATCCAAAAAAAGATCGAGAAAAAGAATCTTTAAAGGTCGATCCCCACACCAAACATCACACCAAAATAACATCCTTGAGCCATCCTTTACCTCAAAATGCACTAAAGATTTGAAACGCTCAAGACCTATTGAGATAGATTTCCAACAACCAACACCATGAAAGTAAGAGCTCTTCTTACTCCACCATCCCAACTCATCGATCCCATATTTTGCCTTGATCACATTTTTCCACATAGCATCATCCTCCTTTGCAAACCTCCATAACTATTTGGTCTTCAAAGCTTCATTTATAACACGAAGAGGTCTTATTTTTGCAGGAAGGATCTGATTCCTATTTTCCTCATGTTCTCAATCTTGTTCATCCCTAAGATACATCAGCTTTAGATTGTAGAGGAACCTAAGTGATTTACCACTAAATTTATATCCAAAAGAAGGCTGTTCATTTTATTATTCTGCTTTCTGGTAAACTAATTTAGTTATGCCTCAAGAAATGAGGTGGAATGGAAATTAACATAACCAGATAGCTCAAATGTCCACAGGAACCTCATCTGAAAGTACAGTGTATAGTATAGTGTCATACTGCTGTAGAAACCGTGAAAGTCATGCCAGTAATATTAAGTAAACAAAAAACTGATACCAGAAGTCAGAACACCTAGTGACCCATGTAGTCCATCTTTATTGATCATCAGCTAACCAGTTTACTGCAGACTGAAACCAGCAGTTACACAAATCTTCAGTAAAGCTAGTAGATGAGGTGTTTTGTTCAGGCAGGTGCATACAGCATAGAAACATGGGGAAATAAAATGCTGCATTGCGAAGTCAAACCTATATGGGACTGTAATTATTGGTTCCCAGTAGCCATTTAACATGTGAATTGAAATGCAGTACGTATGGGGTTCAGGGGATTCTAGTAACTATGCTCATGTGGAAGGACCTGCTTGCTTCAATTTCAATCATGCGAAACATGCAACACGTGCAAGCTAATTTTGTAGCACCTGCTTGACAAGTGAAGACTTACTCTTCATTTGACAACTGGGGCCCTCCATCAAAGTAATCACCCAAAAACAAAATCACATCAGGTTTGAAAGGCAAAATTGTTGAAAGAAACTCCCTGCGCATGTGCAGATCCGTGTAGAACTGAGCAATCTCCAAAGCAAGCGGAGGAAGATCAAGGGAGGTTCTGTCCATAAGCTGTTAAAAATAAGAGCGGATTAGATCCTAGTCTTGGTCTAAAAAGAGACCGAAGAAAAAACAATACAAACCTGTGGGTCTGCGATGACGGCTACCTTTACAAAATCATTTGGATGACCCCTTAAATTCTTCTCGATTGAAAGACAAATGAGATTAGCATGTTAAGAAAAGATAAAACGAAAATGAAAATACATGAGAATAGGTCAGGGAGGCACTTTACTCATGATGGGTGCGAGATGCATGAAGCAAGACTTTTGGTTTGGATATATCAAAAACAGGCACTCATATGCCCAGTAAACAGGCAGTCGGATGCATGAAACAGGCACTTATATGCCCAGTAACCAAGTGAGGTTAGAAGGGATCTTATTAATGTTCTCTAAAAGATCAGCTAAGAACTCTAGAACAATATAAATTAAAATCAGACAAGACTTCCCTTATCTACAGTTCAAAGGACATAAACCCTAATTAGAGCGTATGACCAAGATTATGGGACATAGATAGAGTCTCTTTATCTTCCTGCTCTAGCCTTCGCAGCGTTTTTCCAATTTTTATTACTCACTCCGCCCCAAATTACTTGTCCTACCTAGGTAAAATAACAGGAACATTATTCAAGCTAATGTTTCCCATTGTTTTTAGAAGAGAGAAGATTCTTAGTACCAATAATAGTAAAAAGAGACTTTAATTTGGGATGTCCAAAAAAAGAAAGAAGGACAAGTAATTTGGAACAGAGCCACGGAGGGAGTCTTATTATTTTGTGTAGATAGTCGTCAAAATTTCATTTGCTCCATCTCAGTATGCCTTTTGCCTCACTTTTGTCAATTGTTATTTGTTCATGCTTTCCAATTTGATGGTCATAATTATTTTGAATTTTTTGTTCTTCATTTAACTGCATTACCATTTACTAGCACAACTTTCCCTCCTCCTAAATTATAGGAATAGTTGCTAGTGTTATTGGTAATTCCAAATATTTTAGTTAATATTATCGCTCTAATGTTACTGCCACCATTATTAGTACTAATATCCACCAATTTAATGATAGTACCATTATTTGTTTGCCAATAGGCACCGAATTTGCACTAATAAGATGTGGTGCAATTATATGAAAACATCACCACAAAAATACGAGTTCTAAAGATAAAAATCAAAATAAAACAATTAAGAATTCAGTGTACTTTTGGTATATGTTTTGTCAGTGTATTAGTGCAATTACTTGAATTTACACCTCTGTTTTGAAACATAACAACTACAAGTATCAGTCACCCTACTAGCACTATAAGGTCTGGATTCCCTAATTAACTAACATTAAGGTCAATGGCATATCAGGTTCCAAGTTCATTGATCCACTAGATTGGGTCCCCCCCCCCCCCCACCCACCACCAAGCATGGCCTTTCGGCCTTTTTAACAATCCTTCCGTGGAGCATGGCGTGCCTTAAATCAACCACATCAGAGATACAGTCAAACCAACTCCACCTAATCACAATCCATAAGACTGCCAGGCTTCCAAATTCAAGGAAAACTTAACATACCACACAGAGAGAAATGGGACATTTCGGTTCAAAAAACCATGCAGCAATAAAGGAAAAACCATTAAAAAGGATGCAATTGTTCAATTGGAACTTCAGACACACTGCACATACAACCAAAATGGAAACTTTGCCCCTTCTTTCTTCACAACAATGCCTTGTTGTATCAAAATTTTGAAACCCAGAAACTCAAAATATTTAAAAGGAAAAAAAACACTATTTGGGAGTCTATTCATGTCAAAATCACACGTACAACCAACCCAGTTGATCCTAATCCAAAAACTACAACAATTCCGAAGATTAAGCAGCGAATCCAGGTAATGATCAAGACATTTTGGACAATATACAGTACAGATTTATAAATAAATAAATAAAATTAAAAAGAGAGAAAATACAACCTACCAATGAGGAATCGGAGGGCTGTCGAAGATTCGGCCATGAACAAGTCCGAAGAAAGGGAACCCAATAAGCAAACATCTCGCCATAAAGGAGGGTGAGTGCCCAGATCAAGCAGAAGAAAAGGGTCAATTTCCATGATTTCTCTCTCATCACCATCTTCTTCGGAGGAGGAGTGAAAACAGCTGCAGTAACTGCTCTTTCAAATGGTCCATTTCCTTTGACTTCGTGTAAGAAAAGCCGGTAGATCTGCTTGTGCTTGTGCAGTCCTGCAATCTCCGGTTTTCTTTTTTTTTTTCTTTTTTTTTGGTTTCTTTTTGAGACCGATGTGCAATGGCAATAGGTGTAACCCAGCCCAACCCAACAACCTGAATATGGTCAAATCGAGTCCAAGTCAGAGTTTTCAACGAGTCGAATCCCAGCTTTAAGTGCTACTCAATTCGACAAATATTGAAAAATGTCAACTTTAAAACATTA
>JACYFF010019584.1:120238593-120252938 GCA_017589665.1 Selenicereus undatus | reverse complement strand
ATACAAAAAAATTAAAAATTAAAAAATTAAAAAATTAAAAAATAGAAAATAGAATCAAAAAACATAAAAAAATATAAAAAATAAAAAATTAATGAAAAAGAAAAAAAATAAGACTGTTCCATAACATCCGAAAAATTTAAAATTAAAAAATTAAAAAAATTAAAAATTAAAAATTAAAAAATTAAAAATTAAAAATAACAACAAAAAAATTAAAAACTAAAAAATTTAAAAGTTAAAAATAAAAAATTAGAATTAAAAAATAAAAAAAATAAAAATTAAAAAATTGAGGAAAAAGAAAAAAAATAAAACTGTTCCATAACATCCGAAAAATTAAAACTGCTCATAATTGCTATCAAATTATTCGCACACACAATTACGTAAAGTATAAAAAAATTTCAAATATGGGAAATGGTTGTGTTTATGTAGGTGTGGGAATGAGTGGGTGAATGTGGGAAGGAGTGGGTGAATGTGGGAAGGATTTGTATTTTTTTTAAAGTGCGGAAAAGAGTGGGAAGAGGGGGAAAAAAGTTGGTGGGTGTGGGTTGGGTGCATTTTCCACCCAAAAGAACAGGGCCTAACTCTAGTCAAGGAAAAATATCAATCATATATTTTACTATTGAATTATGAACATCAAAACTTATACAAATTTTATATATACCTTTGCACATAAATGCCCAAGCAAATTTGACAGATACGAACCTCATCAAGTTCGGGCTCAGCTCTACAGGCATTTGACGAATCGAACCAAAGTTTGGTCAAACTGATCTCGATATGAGCTTTGACCAGGTCAAGCTTGAGGGCTCGCCAAACAAGCTTGGTTTTTATTAAGCTACAAATAGCTATATATCACTAGGCTTATTCTTCATTACTATATAGCCCAGTTGTAAATTCTTTTTTTTTTTAAGAGCAAGAAGGTGTCAGGATCCATACGAAATCATAAACAATTGTGAGGTATAAGAAGCCATGAGCAGTGATAAAGAGTTATAAGAAGTTACAAAGAACTGTAAGAACTATTTTGAACCGAACAATTTCAAATAATTAAGTTGGATAAAACTTAACGCAACATAATATAATTACAATGTAATGGCTAAAAAAAACAAACAAAACAACCAAACTTAAAAATATAATGTATCTAATTTTTCAATCTGGATTATCATGAGGCCAACGCCAAATTGGCTGCCGAAGCATAACATCACATCTTCTTTTCAATCGCACCAACAAAACTTGTACAACACCGTTATTGGGCCCTCTCAACATAGGTCCATTTCCTGCTAAATAAACTCTGTGGGTTGAATTTGCGTCAAATCCCAAGCCCACTAACCCTGGGACTCGTGACTAGTAACTATAGGTGAACAGTTCCACATACTCGCCCAAAAAATTGAGAATCGGAGCTGGAATCAGAACCCATCAAACAGGTTCCTAACTTTGGGGAACGAAACCTACACCTAAGGTTCCCGGCTCTAATTCTAGAGTACCCACCACGCCTAATGTTTCAATTTTAGGACTTGATAAATTAAATTTTCTTACTTATTTGGAGGAGAGAAGGAATGTTTGATATTTTCCCACTTTCATCTTCTATCTTTGTCAAAAAATGAAGTTAGTTTATTGACTTCGTATTTTTTTACCTTAGTTACTTGCAAAATATTATGAATCGCCCTTCAATTATCACTAGAAAATTAACTGATATTGCGTTAAATTCACTACTTGAAGAGTTTATTTTTGTAAGAAAAAAAAACAATAGAAAAAGAATAGAGAAACACAAGAAAAGTAGTAAAAAAAATTATTCATTTTCATCTCCCTAAACAGATTCCAGATTCCAATTTCGAATATTTTTTTGAGAACCATAACCGTTGAACTGGTTCCAAACAAATTTATGAGTACCTAAGAACCCTCCTCACCTGTACTAGCAACATGGAAAACAAGGGATACAAGTCCAAGCTCACAATATGAATAATATTAACGGTTAATTTATATAATTTTATATCATTATCCAAATTATTTTATCTTATTAGTGTTTTTGTTTGCTGAAACATTATTTTCACTAGAGTTGGGTAATGTGTTGTGTCGGGTCAAATTTGTGTTCGTATCGAACTTAAATTGGTTGAAAACTCCCGAACTTGAACATGACGTATTTAATAAACGGATTGAAAAAGTTCAACCTAAACCACTTAACATTTAAACGGGCTGATCTGAATCAAACCCATTACATAAACGGGTTAGGTTCGGATTACCCATTTACCCACCAATCCGATTAATTGCAACACAAACTTCAACCCCCATAGTTAATTTACCAAACAACTTATATACTTTCCAATCTCTTAAAGCATAGTTGCTTTCAAAAATATACCAACATAGTGACTATCTTACAGACTCCAACATATTCAGTGCATATTCTAACAAAAAAGTTAGCAGTAATGTCATTTTGCACTCTATAAAGCACATATAAGAACCAACTACTTAAGGTACAAACCAGGTCCAAGTCAAGTCTTAAACAACAACAAATAAAGTCAAAGTGTCTGAAATTCTTAATAACATAACCAACAAGTCAACAGCCAACAAGTCCACAAAAGAGACCACAAGACCTAATTCTCCAAAGCCTAATTCCTATAGAAAATGTAAATGATAAACGGTAACTAAACACTAAACGGGTTGACCGATTTAATCCGTTTAATTAAGCAGGTTCAATAAATAATTTTTTTGTGTCGAGATTCTCAACCTAAACCTAGCCCAACTAATTAAACGGTTTTACCATGTCAACCCATTTAACTAAACAAGTTCAGGCTTCATACCCAAACCCGCTTAACTTTGTATCGGGTTCGGGTTGGTAATCGTATCTGGTCAACTCTTCTCACCTCTAATTTTCACCATATCAACAGTATCTAATGGTTAATTTGTGTTAAAATTTAATTATAAATGTAAAGCGGGGAGTATCTAAGGCCCTGTTCGGCAAATTTAGTTGTTTAGGTAGCAGATAACGATTCAAGTAGCGGATAACTGTTTAGATAGTGAATAGCGTTTCTAATTTAGCTGTTAGAGGATTGCTATTTAGATGAGCAGTTAAAACTAACGTGTACGGTAAATTTAGCTGGTAGGCTAGCTGATTAATGTAATTTGACATGAAAGGATATAGATAATTTCCAAATATAAAAATTTTAAATGATATTTTTTGGCTAAAAAATATGAAACGATACTTTTAAATGTCAAATGTTGATACTATTAACTTTTCAAAAACGCTACTTAAAACGTTAAATGATACTTGAAATGCTAGTCAAAACAATAGTTTACCGAACACTAAAAATTAACTAATTAGTGTATAGACTTAGTGAAAACAATAAATGTTACCCAAATTAATGCTGTTGCCGAACACGACCTAATTCAAGCCAAGGTCACGAAGCAAAATGCAAACAACCTAATATTTCTATTTTTTAAATTTTGAAAGGAACTCAAACTAGCAATAAAATACAAGAAGATTGGAGTGCTGATGATGTGTGTGATCCGCAAAATTAGTTGTTTTAATAATAGTTAGCTATTTTACTAACTATTAGCGGTTGTACTAGCGATTAGTTGTGACTCACTATTAGTTAGTGGTTAGTTGTTGTACTAGTAATTTAAAATAACTGTAGCTGAAGTAACAAATTTATATAAAATGATTAAAAAGTGCACAATAAATGAATATTTTTAGTAAATAAAAAGAAGAATTGTGTAATTTACAATGCAACTATTAAGTAGAGGTTCTTGAAAGCTATTTTCATTAGCTTTTTACTACACAAATCCTTAATCACTATATCATCCACTTTCATAACATTTTGATCACTACAAACTACTAATATCTACTTTAACCCCTATTATCAAACACAACCGATACCTTAAATCACATTTTGTAAATTAAAAGTTTGCCTTTGTAGTGATGTCAAATCGCACTAACAGTCTCCCCCTCAAGATAATAAGTACAATAAATTAAACCCACATGAAGCAAAACCCATGATTAATAAACAAACAGACTTTCTTTTTTTCCCTTAAAAAAAATGCTTTATTAATACTCCCAACTCTATTATCCAACCGAAAGCTCGGATAACATGTTATGTCATGTAATGATTAAAACTCATTAAAGGAATGGCAAGTGTAGTTAGCTAGTTGAATCACTTAATTGTTAACGCAATCATTAATCACAAACTGACTAGGGATGACAAAGGGATCGATACAGAATAGATTGAGCCGTAATTTTATCTATATCCATTCTCGAAAATTAAATCTATACCTGTACATGTATCAATCGAGTATTAAAAAATAAAACTCATACACATCCCCATCGAATTTTACAGGTTCGCGGGTTTTATTTAGATTTACATAGAGAATGAAAATTAATACTAATATGCAATTGATATCTAAATTAATACCCATATGTAACTGACAACGGAGTACAATATATATTTTTATCATTATAGGATTGCAAAGTTGTGATATTTTGAAAATATATTGTTTAAAAACGTGAAATTAAATACATTATTGACTAATTTTTTGTTATAACAATTTAGATTGGACTTAAACCGAAAAAATAACAAACGAAAATAATTTTTTTATCTTATTATAAAAACGGATACGAGTAGGGTACGGGTACGGAGCGGGTGAAGGCTACACCCATACCCATACCCATACCCATACCCATAGCCATACCTATGTCCATTTTCTAACACCTGCCTCATACCCATTCAAAACTCATTTTCACCACCCACTTGGGTTTTAAATGAGGCGAGTTTTGTATATTTTAAATGAGTACGGGTTTCATTGATGTTCTTAATATTGACTAATTATTTATTTCCGGTGGACAATTTAATGACTATTTGTTGAATTAGTAATAATAAAGTATCATTGCAAATCCATTTTATTCCCACTCTGCACCCTTGTAAATTATTAGGTTAGAATATTATTCAGTAGATTATTGCAAAATTGTTTTGACACTTAAAATCGAAGACCATTTCATAAATTGTTATAAGTCAATGGCACGACACGCACATTATTTTGAATCTGAAAAATAAATTGCAAATCAATGAATTAAGTCAAGCTTCAAACCTGCAATAATTAGCCATCAATTAAAATAAAGCGACATGGTTGACGTCAATTTGTTTAATGTGCAAGTAATTACTAATTACCCCGTGTTTTGATCGAGCCCCACAATATCAATTCACAACTGTCAAATTAAGGAGAAATGCAAGCCGTTGATTTATATTTTTCAGGCCAATACAATGGATCCGAACTGAGAGGAAATCAAACTTGTAGAATAGTCAACCGTTGGATTGTTTATCTTAATTTGGACGTTAAACTTAAATATGTTGAATAGTTCCTTAAGTCTAGTCAATTCAAACGCCTACCACAATATGAAAACAACAGCTAACAGGGAGAGGGAGTTTCTTTAATGCAACAATTACCTAATTTATTTTATTATTATATTTTATTTTGTGTGATCTAGGATCTTATCTTTTACTGTTTATGAAGATATTAGTTTGATAATTAAATACTCTGCAAAAACACATAAAATATGCCATAACAAATAGTGTTTAATGCGTGTCATACTGTCAATACATCTTTAGAATTGGAGACGCACTGTATTACAAATGACAACATATCAGGTTGTGTAGAACTAGCAATATCTCGTACCGCTCTGTGCATATTGGTGACGTTGATTGTTTTTTTTTAAAGGGGTAATACATAAGGTGTTTAATTAGGAGATACTTTACACAAGAATTCTTCCTCTAACATATCATTATATATAATATAGATGCAAGTTAAAGACAAAGTTGGTAACAATGTTTGCTAATGATATTGGCTAAAATTCTTGAATCTGTTCATAAGTAATTCATTAGTCAAAATGTCAAGGGTTAATGAACTCGTGTAACAGAAAACCATACATGTTTTTTTATAAAATAATGGACGGTCTGAAAGTAAGTTATTATTAAACAGAAAATTATAAAGACTAAAATGATTCCCTCGAAAATTAGCAAAAATTCACTTTAGAGAATCGTATTGACCAAATTCCATGAAAAATATATTTTTTGTTTGAAAGCAAACATTGTATTAAGGCCCCGTTCTTTTCAGTGGTAAATTTTAATTTACCAATTTCAAATCATTTTTCACTATTTTAACCAACTTACACTAATCATATAAAAAAAATTCAACCCACTTCAACCACCTTAATTCACTTCAATCTACTTCAACTTACTTCTATCAACTTCAACAAAAACAATACACGCGTCAGCACACTTCTATTAATCTCAACTAACTTCACCCATTTTCTAATCCATATTTTTCAAAGAAAAGAACATGCCCTAATTGGCGTTTTAAACAAACTCACGCTAAGGAAATTTTCAATGATTCAATTTGACAAAAGATTTGGAAAGGGAATTGCCGGGTCAAGGGTGTTTGTGTTCAATTCTTTAGAAAAGGGGGTTTGCGTTTACATGGATGCACGCAGCTTCTCTATTTTCCGCAGGAAACTTGCCGGAAAACTCCATCCTTAATTTAAACATGACTCATTGGAAATTTGGAATAATGCAAGACAAGTGAGGTTTTTGTCAAATATTTAACATTGAAATTTTGAGTATAATAATTTTCAGATTCAATTCATCTTTCTCTCATTGCATTAGTTTTGGAAACTTATTTTCCTCACCTCTACAATGCAAAGGTCACCAAATTAGATAATTAATAAAACGTTTATTATGGATTCATTTCACAGTACACAACTTTTTTAAAAAATTATTTTAAAAAACAAATTAAAACAAGCAAAAGCAAAAAGGCAAAAAGTTTGACAAGAACTCTCAAACATTTATTTTTTATTTATACTTACAATTACTCCTATAAAAAGAGATACTGATTCTAAAAGATCAAACTCAGTCGGGATAAGCTTCGCAATATAGACAAAACAATGTACTCTTTCATAAATAAGAATGAACCATTTTTGGGGCACAGAAGAGGTAAAGAGACTGAACTGAAAAGGGATTCGTTAGTCCACTCACAAATTTGGTAGGTTTGTTTTTCCCGGAGAATCTGAACAAGTGTCACGCAAGTAGTACATAAAATAAATCTAACTTTAAGTTCTGCAAAAAGTAGTTAAATGGAACTCCAATAGGTTCTGCCCATAATTAAATAAAGCAATACCTAAATATGATCATGAGTACTCCAAACTCCAATAGTGAAGGTCAACTATAGTAGGGTTGGGTATATTATAGGCAAAATTTCTAAATTCTTTTTGAGGTATCAACAAATAAGGAAAGTTGTTAGGATGTTGCTTATTTATGTAGTTTTCTGGATAAATTTTTAAGGCTTCGTTTGAACTTTGAAAAATTTGGTGGAAAGAAAAAAATTTGGATAACTTACTTTTTTTTTCTTATGTTTGGTTTAGAGAAAATCACAAAGAAAAAAAATATGGAGGAAAGTTAGGTGAAAAATTTATTAGAAACAAGTGATAAAATTTTTTTCATAAAATTGTGAGGAAAGTTTGAGGAAACTTTTCAACCTCCTCTAACCTCACATTGCTTAGATGACATCAACATGATTCAAGTAGTTCATCGACATTCAGATTTCTTATCTAAATTCATGTATTTTTTTTTCTCAATCCAAAAAAAAAACCCTCATTTTCTCCCCACTTTTTTTTTCCCTTAACTTTTCTTTCCACCAAATTTTCTGAGGATCAAATAGAGCCTAAATGTAATACACATAAATACACTACCAGTCAATATAAAATATAAATATGCAATCCACTTTATGAGTTCTAGTGCGACACTTATATATATACGTGTGTGTATGTGTATATTGCTTAAAATAAACCATTGTTAGAAATGATTCACATGAATTTGTATAATATAAATCAACCCTATAGAATTCAAATGCAATTTCAACGTTGTTAAAAATACGAGTGATTTGAGATGAAAACATAAATGTATTTTTGAGAATTAATAATCAAAGTCCATAATTTTGCACTAAAGCAAGAGATTATAATATAGGAAGAGACAAATAATTAGGACACTAGAGGACACTAGAGGGAAGCATGATAGAAAAATCCTAGGGCTGGCAAAAATTTGTCCGACCCGATTACCCGAATTTGTCCGACCCGGAAAAAACCGGGTACGGTCACCAAATTTATGTCCGAATTTAAAATTCGGACAATCGGTCATGTCCGAATTTAAACCGGGTCGGGTTCGGGTTTGGAAATCCGGGTTCGGGTTGTCCGGATTTTTGAACCATTTCGGGTTCGGACAAATTCGGACAATCGGACAACCGGGTTCGGACATCGGACAACTATGTTTATATGTAATTTTAGTCCAAATTCTTTAGAAAATTTTATAAAAATAAATTCGGACAACCGGGTTCGGACATTGAAAAACCGGGTTCGGGTTCGGTCACACAAAATTTTGGTCAGAATCTCCTAAAATCATATTACAAATTCGGACATCCGGACAACCGGGTCCGGACATTCGGACAACCGGGTCCGGGTCCGGGTCTGGTCAGAGTGTCCGATTTGTAATCCGAACAGGGTCCGGGTATGAAGTTTTTGTCCGAATGTCCGATTTGTCCGGACCCGAATTGACCCGGACCCGAATTTTTGCCAGCCCTAAAAAATCCTATGATTCAGAGGCATTCATTAAGCAATCCAAGAGTCAATATTGGTTTTAATTTTGCCCACAAGCAGTCTAAAACGTGTGCATCATGCAATTGCAGGTGAACGAGTCCAGATGGAAAACAAACAAAGATGGAACACTTCAAAAAGAATATGATTAAGGCAAGCATTCTGTCACGCATTCATTGCAACTAACAGTCATACCAACACCCATTTGTATTAGAATATCCTTAGCGACATTTCTTGTGATAAGAATCAATATTAATAACAAATCATGCAAATTCATGCGCACCACCCATTATTTAATCTCCCTAATTATTATTTATTTCCAAATTTTTAATCATGACATGACAGTGAGAGCTCCTCCAATCTTCTCTCCTCTGTGAATCTCTTTATCATTGTAGGCAAACAAGCTTTCAATGCCAACAATTATACTATATATATATATATATATATATATATATATATATATATATATATATGCTCCCCAAAAAATATACAAATATATAGATCGAGTGTTTAAAAAGAGTATGAGTTTTTCTAGGAGGTCATAATACTGAATTCAAATTAAACTTTTAATCTATACATTATCTATTCTAAGAAGTAAGAGTTCGGAATTTTTGAACAAAAAATTGGGTTCAATAAATGAATAATGTTTACTGGTCACCAACAACATGGTAAAAAACCACTGTATAAGTACCTTTTGTACATATCCATTCTTTAAATCAATGTTTATAACATAGATACTTGACCGTATTAGTTATCAATTGTCGACAATAAATTAGAACATAGCGTACTTCACACATAGGGAGATTTGGAGAAAGACAATGTTAACCCCACTAATTTTTATTTTTTATTAAAATATTCCAATATATCCATAAAATATTTTTCTTTTTCTTTTGTTACGGAAACCGGTTTTGCTAAAACTTAACCTATTCTTTCACGCTAATGCCGCATAATATTTACAAAGAAAGTCCGCTCTCCATATACATATTCATCCAAAAGTAAACGCTTTTTTGGGGTTCACAACCTTAGCCACTTTTATAATATTAATTAATTAATAAAAATAAAAAGACATACACATCAACATCATTTCCCACCTTTCTCTCTCCTCTGTCCATCTCTCTGCTGTCAGCAATGGGGGAAGAAGAGTATGCATTGAAATTGGAACGGTACAAACCTGGGCAGTACCTTCATGTCTTCCTCCTTTGCTTTGATAGACAATAACATCAGCAAAATTAATCACAGTAACATAAAATTTAAATTCTCTTAGAGCCATGCTTTTAGAACTCCAATCTTCATTCCCTCATAACAGCTTCTATCTTCTCTTCATCTTACTGTTCTATTCCTTCAGCTTCTCTCACCAACAAAGTTGTAATCAAGAGGATCAACAATCATTGCTCACCTTTTCTGCTTCTCTGTCATCTTCATTAGCTCGCTTGAATTGGAGCCCTGCCGCTGATTGCTGCTTCGCTTGGGAGGGGATCAGCTGTGATGATCAGGGTCGGGTGACTCGTTTGTGGCTGCCCTCCAGAGGATTACAGGGCAACATCTCATCTTCACTTGGGACCCTTTCAAGGCTTTCTCAGCTCAATCTGTCACACAACTCCATTTTTGGGTTCCTCCCAGATGGGCTTTTTCATTCATTGAATAGCATTGAAATCATTGACTTGAGCTCAAATCATCTCCTTGGGAATCTATCAGCACCCTTGTCACCAAAGGGCAGTTTCCCTCCAACCATTCAGGTGATTAATGTATCAGCCAATCAGTTCAATGGAGGGATTGAGCCAATTTGGTTTGTTGGCGCATCAAATTTGACTAGTTTCAATGCCAGCAACAATGGTTTCTCTGGTCAGATTCCTTCTTCCATATGTACCACTTCTCCTCTGCTCAAAACCCTTGATTTTTCGAACAACAATTTCAGTAGCCAGATTCCTGTTGGCCTAGGGAGATGCTCCAAGCTTCAAGTATTCCGGGCAGGCTTCAATTCTCTCTCTGGATTACTTCCTGCTGACATTTACAGCTTGAGATCGTTGGTTAAATTATCAATACCTGGAAATTACATATCTGGAACCATAGAGGAAGGGATGCTTGGCCTTACCAACCTCAGGATCCTGGAGTTGTACTCAAATTGGTTTTATGGAACAATCCCTCAGGATGTCGACAAGCTTTCTAACCTGGAGCAACTTCAACTCCACATAAACAATCTCAATGGCTCTATACCTCCATCCTTGCTCAACTGTACCAGGCTTGTAAAGCTAATTTTGCGGGTGAACTCCCTTGAAGGTAACATCTCTACACTTGATTTCTCGAGACTTGTCAGGTTGCAAACTCTTGACCTTGGTAACAATAAGTTCACGGGGAATTTACCAGAGAGCATATTCTCATGCAAGTCCCTGACCGCAATTAGAGTAGCGAGCAACAGTCTATCAGGACAAATTTCCCCTAATGTAGTGGCATTGCCATCTTTGTCATTCCTTTCTCTCTCCAACAATAGCTTCACCAATGTCTTTGAGGCAATCAAAATTTTGGCGGGTTGCAAGAGCCTCACTACCGTCACCTTGTCATTAAACTTCTACAATGAAGTTCTACCTTATGAGAAGAGCTTCATAGAGCCGGATGGATTCAAAAACCTGCAAATTCTTGCTTTGGGCGGCTGTAAGCTCACGGGTCAAGTCCCAGCTTGGCTGTTCAATATGAAAACACTAGAGGTTCTGGACCTCTCATATAATCAAATCACAGGAAGAATACCAGATTGGTTAGGGACTATGCCAAGTCTGTTCTACTTGGACTTCTCAAGTAATTCTCTCTCAGAAGAACTCCCACTTCAACTGAACAAGCTGCCCGCTTTGATATCAGAGAGTGTTGCCAATAACTTGAACCAAAGTTATCTTGAGCTCCCAGTCTTTGTGGCCCCAGCCAATGCTAGTGGGCAGCAATACAACCAGCTTAAAAGCCTGCCTCCAGCTTTGAACCTTCAGAACAACCATCTCAGAGGTAATATCCCAGTTGAGCTGAGCAGATTACAGAATCTTCATGCACTGGATCTCAGTGGGAACCATTTCTCAGGCAACATCCCACCAGAATTTTCTAATCTCACAAACCTAGAAATGCTAGACCTCTCCCAAAATGATTTGACTGGAGAAATTCCAACATCACTCCAAAGCCTCAATTTCTTATCGAAGTTCAATGTTTCCTACAACAATCTTGAGGGACCAATACCAACAGGAGGTCAGTTTGATACTTTTATAGAGTCTAGTTATACTGGGAACCCAGGGTTATGTGGTTTAATTTTGCAGCATAAGTGTTCAGATCAATTGGGGCCAGAGACAATGCATCAATCTTCACATGGCAAAGGCCTAAATAGGAGACTGTTTTTGGGAGTTTCCATGGGAGTTAGCTTATTCATTTGTTCTGTTCTCGTGATTCTAGTGTACTGGATAATGTCGAAGAGAAGGATCCTCCCCGGGGATGACACTGACAGCATGGAAACAGAACTACATTCTACTTGCAGTAACTCCCAAGAATTAGGCAAGGATAACAGTCTAGTCATAGTCTTTTCTGCAACTACCTCTATGATCAAGGATCTGACAATATCTGACATACTTAAAGCTACCAACAATTTCAGCCAGGAACATATAATTGGTTGTGGAGGTTTTGGTTTGGTCTATAAAGCAACATTAGATAATGGGGCCAAGCTTGCGATCAAAAAGCTCTCAGGAGACATGTGTCTGATTGAACGAGAATTCAAAGCAGAGGTGGAAGCTCTGTCAATGGCCCAACATGAAAACCTGGTTTCTCTGCTGGGTTATTGCAAACATGATGGCTTTCGGTTACTAGTGTACTCCTACATGGAAAATGGAAGCCTTGATTGCTGGCTACACGAGAACCCTGATGGCCCATCCCAACTTGATTGGCCAACGCGGTTGAAAATAGCTCTCGGAGCAGGTAGCGGTCTAGCTTACATGCACCAGATCTGTGAGCCACACATTGTGCATCGTGACATAAAATCGAGTAACATTTTACTTGATGAGAATTTCAAAGCCTATGTTGCGGACTTTGGATTATCTAGACTCATCCTACCTTATTGCACTCATGTCACAACTGAGCTGGTTGGAACGCTGGGTTACATTCCACCTGAATATGGCCAGTCTTGGGTAGCCACATTACGGGGTGATGTTTATAGTTTTGGTGTTGTAATGCTTGAACTACTCACAGGGAGGAGGCCAGTAGAAATATGCAAAACAAAGGCATCGAGAGAATTAATTGTATGGGTGCAGCAAATGAAAAAAGAAGCAAGACATGAAGAAATCTTTGATCCTGTCCTAAGAGGCAAGGGATATGAAGAAGAGATGTTGTGCGTGTTGGAAGTGGCCTGCAAATGCGTCAACCAGTATCCTCTGGAGAGGCCAAGTATCAACGAAGTCATTGATCAGCTCAACAACTTGAAGCCCTCTCCAGAAACTCCTAGCCCCGAGCATGATTTCCCTGCAGAAAAGACATAACAGTTCCTCACTGTGTTGCAATACGTGGACGTTGGGTGCCTCCTACTGTGAAATTTGTCCAAAATTTTTGACCCCATCAATGGGCATGGATACTGGCTGATTGTGCCAGTGATTTTGTATAAAGCCTCTTTTTTGTGACTAAAAATTGTATACAACCAAAACCTCTCTACCAAGTTACTCAACTACACAACTATACTGTAGAAAAATAATGGGACAGATTTTTGTAAGAATTTTCCACAACAGGATAACAGATGATTAATTGCATAGATATATACAAATTTCTGCCTTGATAGTCTTAAGCCTCCCAGCATAAGATCGTTCTTTGCATGTACATGGGGGAAAAAATCAAGCAGAACATAGGGCACTGAATTATATCATTCAGATTCAAAGGCAGAACTTTAGAAGAAGAGACAAAAACCAACTTTCCAGCAAATATTTTGCTCCTATATGCCTCCCAAGTACCCAGTCATAGCATTTCCTTTGTGACCTGGGTAAGTAGCCAGAGTCCCCCTAGCACTAGGAAACTAACTGGTGTTGCTCTACGTGAGTAGCCAAAATAGCACGAACCAATATAAAAATTAAATGCTAACCATCAATATCCTGGTGCAGAAAACACACAAACATCATAACCAATGCTCCCAAATACATCACGGCTATAAGGTTAATTTTCAAATAAAGTGAATCTTGTAACATGAATCTTGTACTCGCCATGGGTGGGGGTGCCAACAGCATCAATTGAGCATCAACCTTCAACTCATCCCAAGTGCATTAGAAAGCCTTGAAAGCCATCAAACATGAACAACAAACATACTTGAGGAACTCTTTCAAGTTGGACCTTGAAAGCCATCTACAAGCATTGACTATTCGTATATCCACCCCCCAAAAACAACGTATGCTCCTGTCAAATCATATTGATCATAACTTATAAGTTGGTTCTTACGACCATGCTACCTCTCATACACCTGGCATCTTGTGATGCCTTAGTGCCCACTAAAGCAGTTAACTATCTTAATTGGCTCAGATTTTGGTTTTTATATATTTGTTTAACATTGCCCCCCAAACAAACATGCCAATTGAAGTCAGTGTATGATTGTCCTCTTAATCAGTCACCTGGATATTGCAACATGAACATGGCTATGGCTTCTTCAAAGCAGAACTGCAAACACTAATCAGCGAGTAGCTCAGGAAACAGAAATTGTCAGTGAGCTGAGCGATATGAAATACTCCCC
>JACYFF010019584.1:120179156-120233593 GCA_017589665.1 Selenicereus undatus | reverse complement strand
AAAAATGAAAAATGAAAAATAAAAAACTAAAAATTAAAAATCAATAAATAAAAAATAAAAAATAACAAACAAAAATTTCAGAAAATTTAGATAATTTCAAAAATTATCACACATTAATTATATTCTTGTTATTTTAACCTATTTCAACCCACCGCATAAAAAATATACCAACTTCAACCAACATCAACTTACTTCAACCCACCTAAAAAAAATACCAACTTTAGGGCCTGTTCTTTTAAGTGGAAAATGAAGGGTGTTGAATGGGTGATTGTGGGAAAGGGGGGGAAGAGTGGGTGAGTGTGGTTCTTTTTTTTTAAGTGTGGGAAAAAGTGGGTGAGTGTGGCTGAAAGTTGAATGTAGCTGAATGAAGTTGAAATATTAGTTATTAATATTTTTTTGTTTTATAGTGTAATAATTTTATTGTGATAGTAATTAATGATGATGAAATTTTTTTGTTTTCGTTTATCGTGTTTTGTTATGTTTTATTTTGTTTAATTTTTATTTTTTTGTTTTTGTATTTGTATTTTTTATTTTTTTATTTTTTTATTTTTTATTTTTTGTTTTTTATTTTTTTTATTTTTTATTTTTTATTTTTTAGTTTTTAATTTTTAATTTTTTTTATTTTTTATTTTTTATTTTTAATTTTTTAATTTTTAAATTTTTATTTTTATTTTTAATTTTTTATTTTATTTTATTTTTATTTTTAGTTTTATTTTTTTTATTTTTTTAATTTTTTAATTTTTTAAATTTTAATTTTGTAATTCTAATTTTTTAAGTTTTGTAATTTTTATTTTTATTTTAATTTTCTTAAATTTTTTTTGTTTTAATTTTTCAATTTTTTTGTATTTATTTTTTATTTTCTTATTTTTTATTTTTGTATAAATTTTTTTATTTTTTTAGAGTTTTCCGTTGTTTGTTTTTCTGGAATAAAAAAATACAAAAATACAAAAAAAAATTATAATTTAATTTTTTGTTAAAATAATAAAAATAAACACAAAAAAAATAAAAAATAAAAAATAAAAAATTTAAAAATTAAAAATTTTAAAAATTAAAAATTGAAATTAAAAATAAATACAAAAAAATTAAAAATTAAAAATTAAAAATTAAAAAATTTTAAAAATTAAAAATTAATGAAAAAGAAAAAAAATAAAACTGTTCCATAACATCCGAAAAATTAAAAATTAAAAAATTAAAAATTAAAAAATTAAAAAAATTAAAAATTAAAAATTAAAAAATAAAAAAATAAAAAAAAGAATTAAAAAATTAAAAAATTAATGAAAAAGAAAAAAACAAAACTGTTCCATAACATCCGAAAATTTAAAATTGTTCATAATTGCTATCAGATTATTGTTACACACAATTACGTAAATTATAAAAAAATTTTAAATATGAGAAATGGTTGTTTTATGTAGGTGTGAGAAAAAGTGGGTGAATGTGAGAAGGAGTGATATTTTTTTTTAAGTGTGGGAAAGAGTGGGAAGAGGGGGAAAAAGTGGATGGATTTGGGTTGGGTGCATTTCCCACCCAAAGAAACAGGGCCTTAACCTATCTCAACTCACCTCAATCAACTTCAACCCATTTCACTCTTTTAATCAACCCAATTTACCTATAAAACAAATAGGCCCTAAGTATAAATAACGTTGAATCGTCACATTATTTAGGAGACTCGGATAATCTTAGGTTAAAATCCTGTGTGCTTGAAACGAATCAAACCTTCGACCTGTGCGTCTTCACTCGAAGAAGAAAAAAAAACCCCAGAAACCCTTTTCAGGCCCCTGGGCCCTATGCAGCCAACCCTTTGCTCCTCCCTCCAAACCTGCTGACTGCTGGTCTACTATACTCTCTCTCCTTCCCTTCTGTTTCGCACCCCCTCATTGCCTGACCTGAAACCCTTTCTTCCGAACTCAATCTGATATCAGGGAGAGCGAGGAAGAGAGACCCAATTCATTGTGGTGGGGGTTTGGCGAATGTGATTCTGTAAAGTATATTGGTGAAGATTGAACAAGGAGGGGATTGATAATAACAATGGTTGGGATGGCTCCTCCAATGGCAGCAATGGGTCAAAAGGGTCCGGAAATACCCAAAACTGAACAGATTGTCGATTACAATAATCTTCCTTGCCCTATTCCTTACGAAGAACTCCACCGTGAAGCTATAAGTTAGTTTGCTCGCCCCTTTTCTTTCCATAGTGAGCTCGTTGTTTATGGGGCCCTGTTCGTTGAAGTTTATAGATGGTTGCTTATCTAAAAGAAATACACCCTTTTGTTTTTGTGGGTTAGTGTCAATTTTGCAACAGTTAAGTAGCGGTTTTTTGTTGTGCAATGTTGTTGGGTTTTTGATGATTGATATTTGGGGGGGGGGGTGGTTAGGGTAGGGATATGCATTTTTTTTTCGTAGCTTTACAATGTGCTGCTTCTGTGTTGGATACTGAATTTACGAAGATTCTTTTAATTACGTAATGTCATCTAAGCAGCTTAGGAAATCCATTAATCCCATTCGTTCTAATATACTGGATTCTGCATTTTCTTGAACATCTAACTTTATGATTTGTGGGTTCACCCCTACCACTGCAGCTTAAGAAATAGAATCAAAATGCAGGTGACTGAGCTGGTTTCCATGACCCTTTTTCATACTAACTTCTTCCCTGTAAACGCGACTCGTTTGTTTCTTCAGTTTTGACATAATATTCATATTTGTGTGTGTTTTGAAAGTGGAATTAATGCTTAAGAAGAATGATTAAGGGTTATCTGGAAGTGGTTATCAGATTCTTCATTTCTTTGGCGCTAATTGTGAAATCATTCATGTTGGTGACAGTGTCTCTAAAGCCGGAGCTGTTTGAGGGAATGCGGTTTGATTTTAATAAACCACTCAACCCAAAATTCTTTCTTAGCCACAGGTGCTTTTTGCTGTTTGTCATTTTTGTTATGGATATTCACCTGCTACTCTGGTTTACTTTCTTTTCTTGGGCTATGTTTGTTCCTCGCCACAGTTGATGACTTCCTTAATTTTGTTCCCGCTCAGTGTGTTCATGGGTCCTACAGAAATTCCTTCTCAATCCACAGAGACCATTAAAATCCCTACTGCTCATTACGAATTTGGTGCTAACTTTGTAGACCCAAAGGTTAGGCCTGACCTAATTATGATTTGTGTTGAGAGTCGAAGTATGGTCTTGTTTGACTGGCTTCTTTTGTGAGCTGCACTAACCTTTAGCAGAATTAATGGGTGTTTTGCAGTTGATGCTTATTGGAAGGCTGAATGGTGGTAGATTAAATGCAAGAGTTAAGTGGGATTTGAGTGATAATCTAATTTTGAAGGGCAATGCTCAGGTAAGTCACAAATCATCTCCTTACCTCACTGTACATGTTTATCTGAAGCAGTTTGCTATTGTTGAGCAATGAATTGCCAAGTTTGATGAACAAGGCTTTATTCTTTTTTTTTTTTGGGTGCTTCAGCTCACAAATGAGCCTCACATGTCTCATGGTGTGGCTACATTCGACTACAAGGTAAGAGCTTCTTACTCCCCCCCCCCCCCAAACTCCTCCTCCTCCTCCTCAGTCCTTCCCCCTCCCTATCCTTCTTGTGGTGGCTAGTTCTTTCATTCTTTAGATAAACCTATATTTGGACAACATTCCCCCCCCCCCCCCAAAGAATTTAAAATAATGTGCGTGTGTGGAAAGTGTCTTGACCTTCCAGCTTCAAGCCTTCAATCTGCTATACGGTTATTGAAAATTAGCTCAGTTTTGATTAAATGTTTAAGGATTGTTGGGCTATGAAAAAGTTCCTGATAGTTCTTCAAAACTTGCTGACTTGTTTGACCACACTATGTGTTTATCTTCTGCCACTTTCCCCTTCTCCCTTGGTTTGCCTGCTGTGCTCCCCTTTTTTCTTATGCTCCCCTTTTTCTTCATCAGATGTTTGTTTCCGTCTTATGGCCCCCTCCTTTTTTTGTGCTGACTTATTATGTATATGGGGCATCCGGGTATTGGCATGTTTTTGTGGTTTTTATGCCAAGTTATTATCCCCGAAACCTATGGCTTCAATGCTGATTTATTATGTATACGGGGCTTCCGGGTATTGGCATGGTTTGTTGGTTTCCATGCCAAGTTATTGTCTCCTAAACCTATGGCCTCAATGATGAAAGACTGTGGACTGAAGTTGCAATTTTGCAGTGTCCTGAATTACTGGACACAAACTTGGTTATCCCTTAATAAATTTATTAAGGCTCAACCATGTTCATTATTAATTTATCAAGACTATGGGGTTATAGAGCCTTAGAGGAGAGAAAGAGAGGAGGAGGGAGGAAGACAGGTGGGGAAGGCTCCCTTGCAGATATTTTTTGCTTGTTGAAGATTGGATGGTTATCTTGCTGGAGGGAGGGTTACCAAATATAAATTTAAAAAGTTGGGGTATAAATAAGATTTCCACGTTGTAAGTGTGAGGAGTTGCATGGTGACTCAAAATCCCAAACTGAAGTTAATGTCCAATACTCCAAGTTGGATCTGAAAATCAGCATCCTTAGTTTACTTGTGAAGTTTCTGAAGAAATGTATCTGAAAGACATCTGAAAGCAGAAATTATCTTAAACCATGTATATACATAGACATGTCTCTTGCTATTCGTATCTGCAAAGCTCTCATGTAGACTTGCCGACTTTGAGGGTGCTCTGCTCTCTGCCCAAAAAAATTCAAAGTTACTGTCTTGTATTGCCTATGCCTTTTCTTTTGTGGCTTTTGCCCAATCTTTATAAGCATATTTGCACTTGCTTTCTTTCCACAGTAAATCTGTGGTGGAGTTCATTTGGGATTTTGGATGCAGTTCTCAAGTTGATCCCTTGGGTTTTCTATTTCTTCTCATGATTCATACCATAAATTAAATCTTGTTCTCTTTAGTGGATTCTGAATGTGTGAATTTAGTACCCTCCTAACTTTCCTGTTTAATTTATTTTCTTTCTTTCTTTTTTTTAAAAGGGGGGAGGGGGGGGGTTGTGTGTGGATAAGTGGCTCAACTACAGGCCGCGTCATTCATAGAGACATCCTAGTGGGGAAGGGCTTGGAAGGAGAGAAGGGTTAGTGGGGTAAGTATTTTGATTAGAAAAACTCTAACTGGATTTGACCCCCCAATGCCTTTCAAAATCTAAATTTGATACTCACCTGCTGTTGTATTTTGTCAAACAGCAGCCGCTCTCTGTGGGATAGGAGCTCTTTGTGTTTTCCTCCCTCTTCTGATTTTCTATTTCAGTGTGACAATGTTGATTGAAGTATGTCATTTAATTTAACCCCCCCCCCCCCAAAAGAATTCCGTCTTTGCGTAAAATTTGTTCCCCTCTTCTCCTGTGTCTCATGTTGGCACTTTCTCACTTCAGGGAAGGGATTACAGAACTCAGCTTCAACTAGGAAATGGTGGACTTGTTGGGGCAAACTACATACAGGTATAGAGGTTAAGCTGTTGTTTTTCACCAGGCTACAAAATCATTGTTTTTCTGGACTCAACTGTTGGAGTTAATAATAATGTACTTGACCTTTGTCAATAGGTTTGTTATGAGTTTCACTTTCATTTTCCAGTGTCAGCAAATTGCCCTTTTTATCTGCTTCAAATTCCATTGCATTGATGGACTGAAATTTAGCTATTTAGCCTAATTTTCTTTCTTCTGATTGGAAAGTTGATAATGTCTTGCAGAGTGTGACCCCACATCTCTCTTTGGGTGGTGAAGTATTCTGGGCTGGCCAGCATCGAAAGTCTGGTGTTGGTTATGCTGCTCGATATAGCACTGATAAGACGGTACTTTGGCTCAGCTTCCTCCGTTTCTTACACAAATGTGTTTTGACGGCTTGTATATGAGTGCATAACCATATATGGCTTCTTAAGAATATTGGCTGTTACATGTACCTTCAAAATAAGAACACAACTCTATCTTATGTCCTCGTGTGTAGTCTCACATATGTCCGTTCCCTTCCTGTAAAACTGTACTGGCATTTTGTTGGCTACATCTAATTAGGATTCAAGAAGTACTGTTTTCCAGTATATGATAAATGCTGAACTAGAGTTCAGGTGTATGAGGGTATGTCCAAACCACTATTGTCTGAAGTGTGCCATCTGTAGTTCTCCGTGCATGTTAGATATGATGTTGCCTTTCTTATATTTAAGTGCATTTTCATTCGGTAGATCCCTCCGTTGCTTCCCCCTTCCCTCAATTTGTTTTCATGCAAGTAGGGCATTTGCTAGAGCTCATGGGGAGTTTGCTTGTAATTGGTTGGGCTTCTCTTTTTTTTGGGGGGGGGGGGGGAAGGGGGAGGAATGCGATTAGTTCCTCCGTTGCATGCTTGTTGTAGAATCCAATTCCGTTGGATTCTCTAATTAGATATTTTTCCTTGCCCAGATTTTTGTTTTGGGTGGTGGGGAGGGGTGGGAGGTCAGAGTAATGCATCTTCTACCATGTAGGGAGGTTTCCATGATGTAGAAGAGTGCTTCAGTCTTCAGTTTGGTTTATATATTCATGGCTACAAATGCAGGTTGCAACTGGGCAAGTAGCTAGCACTGGGATGGTTCTTCTCAGCTATGTCCAAAAGGCATCAGAGAAGGTATGCAAATTTGTTGTTGGGCAATGATCCAGATCTAGCAAGGTTTTGATAAGTTCCTGAAGCCTGACAACATGTCTGATGCAGGTTTCTCTAGCAACAGAATTCATGTATAACTATTCATCAAACGATGTTACAGCCAGCGTGGGTTATGATTGCATATTTCGTCAGGTAATATTTTCAATTTTGTTCCTATTGTCTGACTTATTTACCAATCCATAGCTTTTGTTTGGTGGCAGCTATGCTGCAGTTTCTCAGTTAGTCCTTTTAGCTTTTCAGTCAGCTGCATGATCTGACGTATACAAATGCAGCTTTCGGACCTGGGATTTATGTTGGGCCTCCCTGCACACTGTGTCAGAGGGTTCTTCTTGGGCATATTTTTTAAATTGTTTATTTCTGCTGTTCATTTGTCCTTGTCTATCTTTTTTTTTGTTGATTCATATATGCAATGGTAGGTGTTCTTGCCAATGGTTGGATTAACAGAGTGGTGGTGTTTTGTTCTTGTATCTACGCAGGCTGTGAAATTGCTTGCACACATATGCAATCGGGTTGTTATATTTTGGTGCAAGGGGGACACAAGGCTAGTGTAGGGTAGATTCAAATTCATGTCTCTAATGCCATCCGCAAGGATTTTATCAACCGAACTAGTGGGCATTCCCTTTTTGGGGGGGGGGGGGGGAGGTTGGGAATGTGATTACAAGCTTGAGAGGTTTAACTGCTAAAATTCACGATGTTGGTAGTCTCTGTTACTGCTATTCTAGTGTGTACGATTTGGTCACTTTATTTGTGCTGGTAGCTGTAGGATTACCATCTTTGTCCAGAATGTCCATTTGAAAATATTGAGAAGCTTTTTATCCCCAAAATGTCCATAATGAGTTCCATTGATTTCTGTTCATTGTGGATATTGCCATTCCTAAATTTGAGTTCCCAGCTTGCATATTACAAGTTGCTCTTCATAATAGATGGGACCAGTCATAAATGATCAAATCTGATAGAAAATCAAGTAGTTATGGTGAGACATAGTGTGTAATTATTCACATTACGCATTTTCTCAAAAATGGTTTTACATCGTGGCTGTTCCCGAGACGTGATAGTTGCTTGTGAGCTGGTTCAGACCCTGCACGTGGAGCAATTTACCCTGGGATTTTGAGTGTTAGCTGCTGCTGCATCTTTCAATTGCTAGGTGGTCTCAGAACTGTAGATGGACCTAGGATGTGCGATAAGGTCAGATAGATTCTAGACTGGGTCAAGACTGGTGGTTGGATATACAAATGAGGTGGGTGTTCATGTTTGTGTTCAGTGCTCTGTCTAATAAGATTGACCATCAATATCGGTCGAACAAATCTTTGGTCAGTGAGGTCTGTTTTAAAATCATGTTGTCTTGCCTTGTGTTTGGTTCTGAGCTGTTCAAGTCAGGTAATCTGCAATTCCTTACAATTTTCTTAAAAATGTATCTGTAGCTTAACTGGGGTATTGATAAATGATAACTAGAACAGATTGCTTAAAGGAAGGTGTGCAAATCTTTATGTTGCTTTACATTTTTTGCAGTCCCGTGTTAGAGGGAAGATAGATTCCAATGGCTGTGCTGCAGCTTTTCTCGAAGAAAGACTTAATCCGGGTCTTACATTTATACTGTCCGCAGAGGTGAGATTTTAAATGTATTTAATTTGCAAGATCTTCACTTTTTATTGATCTAAGAAGCCTTGGGACTATTTTTCTGCCCTCATTGCTGATGCCCAACAGTGAAAACATTTCCAAAGTTGCCCGAGTCTTTCACTGCCTTTGGGGAGGATAGCTCACAATTTATTGCCATGCTCAAGATCCAGCGATCTGGGTATTCCGAGTCCAGTGTAGAAGCCAACACCCCCCCCCCCAAAAAAAAAACTATGTCCAATACTGCATTCCAAAGGATCCAGTATGATCCACATTGTGTTCCTTTTACTACCCTTTTTTTCTCTTTGTATTTGCGTTGTAATCATGTACACCTCGGCTCCTGGAACAAGATGTCTGGACTACTGACTGCTCTCACTGGTAATTTTACACAGCTTGATCACTGGAAGAAAGACTACAAATTTGGATTTGGTTTCACCGTCGGAGAGTAGAATATGAGGTATGGTTCGATGGTGAGATGCAGCAGCAGCTTACATCTTGGGGGAGATTTTCAGCCTACTTAGTGGATTGATTTTTCTTTTGCGCTACCAAGTCAGTTTGGTGCTCGTGGTTTCCTTGTAATATTGATTTTACAGGGCAATGTTGCCAACCAGCGAAAATGTGAGCTTATATTGGTCTCTCTTTATTTACTCTTCATTGTCTGGGGTCAACTGGGTGAGGTTTCCCTCTTTAGAACTTAGAAGTGCTGTAGGCTTCCAAATAATTAAAAATTCTTATCTGGATGACCTTCCATGAATGGCCCTCAGCAATTCATGTCGTTGTCTAGGCCTCAGTTTTGATGGATTGTTCCACTGAACTATACTCTGGAACGTTTTTCCAGTTTCTGGTCATGATCCCAGGCCAGGAAAACATAGTGTTGATTCAAAGGGACTTGTTCCAAGATGTACATTGAACCCAAAAAATGTTGGTACTACTTGCATTTCAAGAAGGGATTGTTGGATTCGTCACCAAGTCTAAAATGAATGAGAGTGGATTTTTTAGCCTTCTAAGGTTGAATTACTTCAATATTGCTTCGGTCGTGATTGTAGTTTTAGTTGCGATATCTAAAAAGCGTTCAAATTCGGAAATAGAGTTCATGTCACGATGAAAACATGGTTTGGTCAACTCAAAACCTTTCTGATGCCGCTGTTTAGTCGCGAATCGGCTACATATTGAATCAATGTTACTCCTACATCTGTAAATTAGTGATCGCTCATTAGAAGTATTCCTCTTCATGATGTGCTTTCAATATATTGGCTCACTAGCTGAACTATTCATATGATTATGTTTAATTGGGCTACTTTGGGATGAAGGTTTCGGTAGGGGTGGTCAAGTGACAAAGCATGTTGTTATGGGTACTAAATTTAGAAGAAAGGAGATGCTCCTGACATGCATGTTAGAATGCTTCTACTGAATGAAGATTTTGGCATCAACAAATAAGTTTGTGGTAAATGATATTTAATTTTTTGTTTTTTGAACATATGTAAGTGCTCTTTTTTAAAAACATATAAAGGTATAACAGTTGACATAAATAATTGTACAAATTAAATATCTGAAAAAATCAACAATATGAAAAAGTCCTAAGTATCTTAGATTTCGGATTTGATTCCTCTTTTCCATTTATAGTATACTTCTTTTATAGCTCATTTGAAAATAAAAATAATTTTTAATAGCTAAGCTCCATAGTAATTATAATATACCCCTATCAAAATGAAAATATAATCAATTAATCAACAATATTAAAAGGACCTCAGTCGACAAGATTATATTAAATAAAATCAATTCATTCAATTGTTTGTAGCAATGATAAAACCTGGCATTATTTAGTGTTAACTTAGGTAAACCTAATTAGGTTTTTCTTCGGCAAATTATTATGTACACCCGAGAGTACGTGCTCCCATTTTATTTTATATATTTTTTTTAGGGTGTATTTGTCATATATTTTATATTTTAATATATAACTGTCTACATGTCATATGAGAGTACATACACTCATCATCATTGAATTGGGGACAATCTTCATTGACAAAACTACGCAATCAAAGAATTATCCAACTGTCACATTAATTATTCCACTGTTAAAAAAAAAGGAAAAACCCATTAATTATTGCCCAAGTTTCCAAAATCGTGTGATGAAAAAAATTTAAAAAAAAATCCAGAATCGCATTAAAATTGATCCATCACAAGGCAAAAGATTCTGTTCAATACATTAATATTTTCTGAGCTGATCAGATCAGGAAAGTACCCATTATTGCATCCCAAACCCAAAGGCCAAAAACCCACCCCAAAACCTCTCCAACGTGACTTTTATAAATAGTATACATATAATCAACACTGCTCATTGTTACAACTTGAATCAAACGACGAACCCATCATCAATGGCGGCTTTAGAACAACAGCAAATTCATGCAGAAGATAAGAAGGAGAAGAAGAACAAGAGCCAAGGGAAGAGGAAGATAGAAATCGAGCTAATAGAGAATATGGCAAGCAGGCAAGTGGCCTTCTCAAAACGACGTCGTGGGCTGTTCAGCAAGGCCAGTGAACTGTGCGTTCTTTGCGGTGCTGAGATCGCCATTGTCGTCTTCTCTGGGGCTGGGAAGTTGTTCTCTTTTGGCCATCCTACTGCGGATTCTGTCATTCTTCGCTATCTCAATTCCTCCTCCTCCTCCTCCTCCTCTTCTTCTTCAATGGAGGGTCAGGAGGAGATTACCCACATTGGGATTACTAGGGTAGAGAAGAAGATGCGAAGTGGGTTTTGGTGGGATGAACCCATTGATGAAAATCTAGGGTTGGATGAGTTTGAACAGTTGAAGGTTGCACTCGAGGGTTTAAGAAACAGGGTCGCTTCGAGGCTCCATGAGATCAACTTTTCATTAATGGGGTATGACAATTTCAATTATGACAACAATGTTGGTTTTGAAGATCAGCAAATTGTTGATTTTGGAGGCATGGGTTGGGGCAATTTCTCTCAAGCTGCTTCTGATTTTGCTTGGATGGGTTACCCTTACCCAGTTCATCATGGCATGGATGGCACCACATTGAGAATGTAGCCAGTCAGGCACGAGTCATCCTTTTGCAGTGCAGGAGTTCTTGTTACTACGAGTTAGTGATGTAGGTGATTCGACTATCTTATGGCAAAGATGTTGAAATCTGATTGAATTTTATGATTGATGAAAGGATCGGTTGAACGTAGATTGGAAAGTTATTGACAAACTTACTTGTTTTATCTATTTTCCTGAGTTTTGGGCTAGTATTTTACAAATTGCTCTTCGTAGTAGATATGTTTTAAGTGGTGAGCCGGTAGAAAGTCTAATTGTTTTCGTAAGACATAGTATTCAACTATTCTCGTTAATATGTGTTGGAGGGGTTCACCCTAGGGGTTTGAGTGTTTGTTTTCGGTGAAACTTTCGATTTCTAGGTGGTGGCAAAACTGTAGATGAACATACGATTGATTTTGGTTATGTTAAAATAAGTAGTTGGAAATTCATAGATTTAAAATGTGGCAGATTTGCGGCAAAACGGTTTCCTTGGAAAGGATTTTGAGTTGGTCGAACCATGTTTTAGTTGCGATGTGGAACATAATTTCCGCATTAAAGCAATTTTTTAGGGCTGACAAAAATTTGTCCGACCCGATTACCCGAATTTGTCCGACCCGGAAAAAAGCGGGTACGGTCACCAAATTTATGTCCGAATTTAAAATTCGGACAATCGGTCATGTCCGAATTTAAACCGGGTCGGGTTCGGGTTTGGACATTCGGGTTCGGGTTGTCCGGATTTTTGAACCATTTCGGGTTCGGACCAATTCGGACAATCGGACAATTGGGTTCGGACATTGGACAACTATGTTTATATGTAATTTTAGTCCAAATTCTTTAGAAAATTTTATAAAAATAAATTCGGACAACCGGGTTCGGACATTGAAAAATCGGGTTCGGGTTCGGTCACACAAAATTTCGGTCAGAATCTCCTAAAATCATATTACAAATTCGGACATTCGGACAATTGGGTCCGGACATTCGGACAACCGGGTCCAGGTCCGGGTCTGGTCAAAGTGTCCGATTTGTAATCCGAACAGGGTCCGGGTATGAAGTTTTTGTCCGAATGTCCGGACCCGAATTGACCCGGACCCGAATTTTTGCCAGCCCTACAATTTTTCCGTATCGTGACCAAAACTTCATTTTGAATCCTTGGTTGGAAATTGGAATATACAAACGACAAGAGTTCAAGTTGAGTCATTCTGATTCATATTTGAGTTCATTGTCATTTCTATAGTAAGCTTGACAATCAATATTGGTCAGGCATATCTTTGGTCAGTAAGGTCTCCTTTTGAACTCATGTTGTATTGTCTTAGCTTTGAATTTGAGTTCAGAACTAGAAACTATGACTTAGGCCAGTTGGAAAATTTCCCACTTTCCTTCAAATCACCACCAAGAACCTTGTCCAACCGTTTCTTGATAACCGATTTATAATTACAGAGGAATGATGATACGAAGACGTGGTAGGACGTGCTTTTCAGCATCAACGTTGTCCAAACACTTTTGTTCATCCTCCCCACGCACTCCCAGCTGGAAAAGATTACAATCGGAGGAATAGCCTCCAAAACAATGTTTTCCATTGAATGGTATGACATTTTTTGTGAACAAAAGAAAGTACATCATGTTTACAAACTGTGTGTTGACAAGGGAATAGAAAGAATACCTACAAGTCTAGAACTGCAGGCCTCATGGGCCACTGAATCTACAAAATCACAGAGTCTACCATGCATCCAAATAAGGAGACTTAAATCAAGATACAAGGAGGGAAAAAAACAAGGAAATGAGTAAGGCGAAATATTAACAAACATCTGGTCACAAGTGCTAAGAAGGTTTTCACTCCCATTCTAATGTACAGATGAAAGGGGGGTATAGCCACATCAAACTCTACGAACTTCCATGAGATCTGATGGATGAAACTGACTGCGCAGATACTGAAGCAGTTGGGCTATTCAGGTCACGATCTCCATTGATTTCTCTTGGTTTTCCGCTCAATGTCTCAATTGCATCTTGACATATTTCATTAAACCAATTGTCTTCAGGTAGAACACTGCAACCAATTTTTTTTGGGGGGGGGGGGGGGGGAGAAAAAAAAAGGGGAGAAGAATCTCAGCATCGAGGTGTTAGGAACAGATTAACATCAATATCTACCACGATCACTCCATGGCCAAACACAAGTGCAGGTTATTGTTCAATGTGCAGGGAAGAGAATCTGAACTACTCTCTTCGCCCCCCCCACCCCCAAAAAAAAAGAAACGGATATTTAATCATGGTACTGAAAAGAAATCAAGGCAAAACACCCCACAATAGGAAAACAGCCTATGCCAAAAGGGAAGGTCAGCCATTCAGCAAGGCCAAGTTAGGCTGCCCTGTGCAAGCCAAAACTCCCCCCAAGCCAAGGATAAGCATTTCACCATCGGTGAGATCCAAGAGGAGTTGCAATAAGGCATTAAGGCAACACATCAAATGAAAACTTTGATACCCCTGCAAGACAAATACTGACATAGCTTGTTTTATAATTATTTGCAAAGGAGCTTAAGACCAGGATTGACATGGAGGATCCATATCATAAATAAGTTATCAATCATCTTGAATGCTTTTCCTGGAGATAAAATGATTGAATTATCGAAACATAGGTAAGAAAACTAAGTTACCTGTATGGATCCCTCCCCGTTGCCTGAAATGCTGCAAGTGCCTTAGATATGATCTCATTGATAACTCGGACCAAGTTGCGAGACAAGTAACGGCCTTGGGAAGCAAAGCAGATGACAAATTTCATATCCAAGTAGAGCTGCAAGACACCACACATCCATGTATTAAAAAGTCAGTCATCACAAAAACACAGAGGAATTACCAAAAAGCAGCCAACAAAGGTCTAATGCCGGCCTGCTGGTAAGTAGTCACTTTTTCCCAAAAGAAATGCACCCTTTAGAAATAGTACTATGAGGGCTTCCACAGAGGGAAGAGACGAAGATGCAACCTTCAGAAATAGTATTACGAAGGTTTCGACATGGAGAAGAGACGTAGATGCACCCTGTAAAGATAGTAGTACGAGGGTTCCTAGAGAGGGCAGAGACGAAGATCCACTCTTTAGAAATAGTATCACAAGGGTTTCCACAGAAAGAAGAGACTAAGAAATTGGGGGTAAGATGCGACAAAGAAGTCTTCAGTTTCAAATGGCTGACAATGAGATATTAGAACCACGCATACTCTGGGAGTTCAGGAGTAAGTAGGACTTACCTGTTGGAGGCCAAGTGGGCCTAAAGGCCTAGGTCCTTCCTCAATATCATCCCAGAAGCTCTGGTCTTGCGATAACCACAAGATAACTGTCTCTGTGAGTTTCATCAGTAGCAATGTAGCAAATCTTTCCTTGCCGGCAAACATCTCAGCTACAATACTAGCCATTGTATTGAGTTTGAAGAAAAGTTCCTGAAAAGCATTTAAATCAAGATTTAAGAAATTGAGGAACCTTTGAACTTTTACCATGTATTATAGGCAAAATTATCTCATGACATATGATTGTATCTACAGTAAGGAAGAGGCTTCTAATTAGTAATACATAAATCTTGATAACAAAACACAAGTAGTCCCAACAGGTCTGTAGTACCAGTGCATGCTATCTGGTAGTCTGGGACACACAGCGTTCTCGGCTTGTACGTTACAATCGCATCACAAATATATAGGATGACTACTGAATTTGTAGCAGCAACTTATGCATGACAAGACAAAAGAGCACATAAAATGCCGTTTTCTTCACAACAGAATCAATGCACAACAAACTTTCTAAAGGCTCTTTATATCTGGAATACAGTGAAATGAAATCTCCAGAAAGAATCAGAAAATGGGGCAAAAGGGAGCCCCATTATAACAGAAACTGAAGACTTGATCTGCAGGTGGCTATGAACAGCCAAGCTTTTGGAGAACCCAATTTGAATAAAGTCTCAATAAATTGTATAAAAAGCATGTGAAGGGCCCATGCCGAGAAATATTAGGGTACACAAAATGAAATGATACACATGCAGAACTTGAAAATCAAGTGTATGATGGCTCTACACAATTGAGAGAAAACATCAATTCCGCGGTCCCAAATAATAAAACGGGAATGGAAAACGGAAGCTGTAAAACAGTGATTCTACTTTTAAGTTTTGCGATTTGAGAAATAAGAAACACCAACAATACTACAGCAGAAGACTGAGAAAAGTACCCGGAATATAGGTGATGGAAACCATTCAATTTCTTCTGAACTTGCATCCATGCTTATATACATATCAGCAGTAAGATTACTTTCACCCTCTTCAGTAAAAATAAGATCGAGGGCATGGTGCTGACAAAAACTATTTTTCAGTCTATCAACACAGCTTACAAGTCTCCTCTTCCATTCTCTTTGCTCAGCATAGCGATTTTGTCTATCTGAAGGCCTTCTACGAGGATCATCATTGTAATCAAGCTGGCTATTAGAATAAAGTTTCATGGCTGCACGTGGAAGTAGTTCATCGGCCAATAGTGATGCATTTGCGAGTAATGCAATTTGTTGGGCTTCATTCTCAGCCATTCTGACAATTTTATTTGCTGGGCCCTCAAAATTGACTTCGTCTTCTAAGGAGTTCGGCAATGCTTTTATAAGCATGTTAATATATGAGTTAAACACTTGGTAAACACCTTCCAGTGTCTTAGTCCCTAATTGCATGCTCTGCAGCGGCCCCACATCCTCAAAGAAGTCCTGCAAACACAGTTAATAAGACAAAGTTATTTGATGTGAAACAGCAAAAGCACCTGTTCCTCAAAAAAAAAAAATAATGAAAAGTACATTTTCACATATAAATTTCAAAAATGACTTTGCCAAACTCCAACTTGAAACCCACTGGTTCATGACAACCGACCATACAAATATCATTTGAGACATACTTTCAGTGGGAGGCTAACTTCATGGCCCCATGGCTGTTATTGGACATACACGTTGCTTCTCCAAAGGCAAAGGCCTACACTTCTTGAGCATTCAAGAATTGTGGATGCATTTTTCAAACCTTCCATTCAACTAAGGCTAGGGAATACATACCCTAAATTTGGGCACGTGACATTCTTTCATTTATCAAGTTTAGTAATTAGTACATAACACTACGCAGGATATGGATTTAAGTTTTGGCTTCAAAGGATTAGAGGAGCAGAACAGAAACTATAGTTGCATGGAAGTTTGCCTTGCTATGAAACATTTCAAGGGATTTCTTTGGTTTCCACAGAACCCACTGGTATGCCAGGACAAAACATCACAAACAGATTCTCACCTTCTTCTCACAATGATGTAGCAAAGAAGAAACAGAAGAGTTGAAATTTTATGAAATGGCCCATTTCACTTACAGTTCAAACAGCAGAAAATGCTCACCTGGACCATCAGTATGAACCGATGAGCACTACTTGTAAGTTTATACTGGTATCCTGGTGCACTAGCAACTGCAGCACCTAATGGCCGCCCAGACTGACGAGCAGTGCTTGGTGGGTATGTCAACACCCAATCATCGGCAGCAGCCAAGGCAGCAGTACTCTCCTCAATCCTTTTCACATTAGCATCCACTGCTTGCTCAACACTATGCCTAAAGAGTTTCACAAGGGTTGGACAAAGGGATAGACCACGGGCCTCCAGTAATGAGCAATGACCTAAAGCAATTTGCACACACTCAGCAGCAGCCCTTAAACCTCCTGCAGCTGCTGAGGAAGCTAATGCATGTCTTTTCACAAGGTGAGTGAAGGCTTCTATTTGCGTTGTAGCCCAAGTCACCAACTCAGAAGTGTAGGCCGGCTCATTACCAAAGATGGCCAAAGAATCACTTGCTGCCTGACCAATGGCAGAAAAAACCAGCTGTGAGAGAGCAGCAGTGTAGGCTCCACCATACGAGCTACTTGATGGACGAAGGCTTTGCATATTATATTGGTATCGTTGCAAATGTGCATTTAGAAGTAAGGAATGAGCACGAGGACCATCACCAAGGTTTTTAAGAGCCGATATTGCTGCACGTAGCTCAGTGCCACGAGTAGTAGGTTGACAAGCAGCTTCAGCAAGATGATCAGCTAATTTCTGCCTCCTTTCCTTAATAGCAATAAGTAGAGAAGTAATCACTTCTGGGCTTAAAGTTTTTGTTTCCTTAGCCTCAGATGCTATACGATCCCCTTCATCAAGGGCTGTCAAAGCTTCATCCACTCTTCTTTCAGCTAGCAAGACATCAAGATGATCAGGAAATTCAGCTAACCAATTTTCAAGGCCTGACGGTTCTGTTTCTTCATTATTATTTATCCCATTCATAACCGACCCCTCAGAATCTGCTGCTGCTGATGATTCAATGTTAACTCCTTCAGCTAATCCATGTATCAGAGCAGCCTGAGTGGATAGAAGGTTTCTGATGGAAAGAAGCTCTCCTTCCAGATCTGATATTTCTTTTGATGTGCTGCAACATAAAGTATGGAACATTCATGGTCAAGACAGAGGTTCAAACATATAATACAGCCTTGACATTAAATAAAGAAGCAATATTTACAAGTGAGGGTTGTATCAATATGCATGTCAAATTTGAAAAACAAGCTAACAGATTTCAAGCATGCAAAACATGAAGCTTAATGCAAATACACAACAATGAGCCAGTATGGATCATGCTACAGATCTAGCAGGTTAAACATGCAATTTTATCTTGCAACGAGCTACCAAAGAGGATGTTTACAGAAGACCCCAACAGATTCTGTACCAAATAAGGGCACTAAATGTAGAACAAGAGCAGAAAAAAAGCAATAAATATGCCCTTGGGAGAACAAAAAATGGAGAGAAAGAAGACCTAATTTACAGTAACGGAACCAGTTTCACAAAAAATTATCAGTCCATTAACTAAACTCAAAAATCTCTCATTGGCTGGTTCAACTTCAACTCATAGCTCTGGACATGACAGGCACAAGAACCAAAAAAGAAATGATAATTGTCAGCTAAGCAGTTTGGCAAAGTCAAATGCCAGTTAGCTAGTTTTATTAACCTAATCAAAGAACTGGTTTTCTGAACCAAAACGACCCATAAACTGCTTACAACAAGCCTATAAATATCAAAAGTTGCCAGGGGGGTGCTGGTTAATCACTAACCAATGAAGTTATGGTTTAATATTTTGCCAAAATTGAAATGCAACAGTCATGTGGTGTCCATTTAAGAAATTACCGAAAGGCTTGAAGTCAATATACATAGTCAAGCAAATTCAAATACAAGAGAACAGCAGGATAGAAAGTGGTGACACCAAAAGAAATATTCCTTTTAAAGTTTCTTACAGAAGGTTGTAGGCATTATAAAGCCATGAGTGCATGTATGGAACATTTAAGCGCCACCACCACATATATATTCCTGTGTCATCTTCCAACATGTACGACTAACACAGAAGCTCAATAGCACCAACACAAAAGCTCAATGAGAGGGATACAACAACTAATGTGACAACCCTATATAAGGCTACAACTGTCTAACAACTCTCACCGTATAAAGGCTGAATAATTAGCATAAACACTTCTCCTCATTTCTTCAGCAGAAGCCCTCTTTAGATCCAGCAGGTATGAGCATAAGTGTTTTATTTCCTGTACAAAAATCATAGCCTAGATGTAAGATTGCTTCCTTCAAAAGTGCACAAACTGCACCATGTACTGCAATTTTGGAAAGAACTAGTAAAAGCCACCAACAACTACTCTGCCCATGTAACAGTAACATGAGGTCACAAACATCCAGTTTAAATAAATAAAAAAAACCAATGTGGCAAATTCTTGACATTTAGAATAGGGTCAATTAATAAGACAGCGATCGAGAAAAATCATGATATTGGACTGCCAAAAGAATGCCCGCCGCATGACTTCAAAATGATGCAAGTCCAGATTGAACACAAACGTACCACCATGAAAATAGCCTAATATTAGCAAGGACAAAAAGATACTCATGCCAAAATAAGGAGACAAATCCCACAAGAAATCAACCCAAACCAAGTTGCCCTCCAAATCCTAGTCCGACCTGCATCATATCATACAGTATTTTATCCTTGATTTGGCAAAACTTGATCTTTCTCAACATAGTAAACTGCTACCCCACTGCCGCCATATGCTCAAAACCAGACACCAACTACGGGTAAACCAGCACCACCCAACATACAATTGCACAAAATTATGCATTCATCATCACAATTGCCCTAGGGATGATGACCAATTGAGCATAAACTTATCACAATTGACAAAATCTAAGCTTGAAATTTCCATCATTTTCCAAAAAAAGAGAGAGAGAAAAGAGAATCATACCTTGTCGTTGAGAGAGCACTTGGACTGAACATAGGAGTCAGGGTCGAACCTATCAGTACGAAAAGTGTTGAGGCTCTCCTCAAGCTTGGGCAAATTCTCCTTGGCCGGTGCGCTGGCGTGAGTCGAACGCGACCTCGGCATCTTCACCGCCGCCGCCATTGATTCAAATTCCAAAATTCTCAATTTCAAACTCTAAACCTTCAGATCCGATTACTACAGTAGCTTGAATCCCTCTAGGGTTTAGAACAGTTGAAAAGAAGTCGATCAGAAGATAAGCATCCGAGGAGAGAGAGAGAGAGAAGAGAGACGATTAGAGCACAACGTTTCTTTCTCTCTCTTACTGTTCTTCTTCTTCTTCTCTCTCTTAATGATGGAGGATGGAAATTCAATCGACATCCCCACATAACCGCTGAGAAATATTGCTTCGGTTGTTGCCGGTAGTTGTATTCTCCATTCGCTGCTTTTTCTTTTCTTTTTTCTTTTAAGATTTGTTTTTTCCTTTTTGTTTCTTGCTCAATGCCACGTCAGGATTCCATGCTCTATTTTATATATTTTTTAATTTTATTTTTAGACTAGAAAAGTATGGGTTAAAGAAAGTAGGGTCCCCCTCCTGAGCTGGGAGGACCGCTCTGGATAGCATTGACCAATAAGAATGTTAACAGAGAATAATGATAATATTATTGTAATTTGGTTAAGTTGCTAAACATGAGCATATATATTATAAGCATTAGGTTGAATATTCATTTAAAAAACAAGAGGAATTTGGGTATCAAAACTACAGTTGGCAAAAAATTGTTCGATCTGAATACTCGAATTTGTCTGCCTCGAAAAAAACTGGCTACGGTCATTAATTTCTTGCCCGAATTTTGAATCCGGACACCACATTAAAAATATTTCTGTTTCCGAACCCAATTTTGGTTTGAATTTAACTTTGCCCGAATTGTTCGACTCGGAAAAAAACCGGGCATTGGACTTCAATTTCTTGTTCAAATTTTAAAATTGTCCAATTTGTCAAACCCAAATTCAACCCAAGCCCAAATTTTTGTCAGTTCTGATCAAAACCCAAGCAGGAAAATGCCCTACATGTAGAAGAAAATTCAAGGAAGCAGAAACCTTTTCAATCCTCATGGTTTTGCGTTACAAAGCACATAGCTCATGGACCCTAAACATTCAATGCCTATTGAAAAAATCAATACAAAATCACACCTTTCCTAAAACTTTATTGAATCTTTTTAGGCTCTTAGCCATAATTGATACTAGGAATGTATCTCATAGCTTGGACGAGTGTTTGAATCGATACTTATCATACAAATTTAGTCTGATTAAGGCTTCGTATCACTCCAACCTTGGCCTCAAGACATGGATCGTTCGTGCGGGCAATAGCTTGATCAGCTGAAGAGTTGATAAAAGCCACTTCAAAACTGCCAGGTCGGTCTCCTGCAAAGCAGATGCAAAGGTATGAGAGCCTACAAATGAGAGGATGCCCAGATTGCTTCAAGTACGAGTGATTTGGTGTGTCTAATGCAAAACCAAAGTTTCAGAAACGAGACGATTTGGGCTACTCGGTTTCTTTGAGCAAGTACTGGACATTCACAAAAATCATCAAACCACATCACAGAGGCCAGAGAATAATAAATTGCAACCCCGCAGTGCTTCATATCAAGAGGCACACTCCAGCTTCATCACATGAGAAGACGCCCACAAGGGGCTTGGCTCTAGCAAAGTTGGGAGGTCAGATATACACAAATCTAAGCCCTGGTCGAAAAACATGAAAATAGATTTTGATTAAGAAAAAATGATATCAGCAGCAGCAATGGCAGGCCAGATGATGACAGAAGAATAACAACAAAAAATGTAAACAAACAAATAAATAAATTTGAAACTCTTAGCAGTAGCAAAAGGGAAGTAGTAAAAGAATAAACATACAGGAAGGAACTATCATGAAAAGCTTAACTCGGAGCAGAGATACCTGAAGTCAAAAGTGCAACATGCGCTGAAATGCTAAGCATGACCATTCAGTAGCAGAAAATAAATTAATACTCACCCTGCGCATAAGCATTGAGCTCTGAGCAAAAGAATAGCCATCTCAAAGATGTATCATCAACCTGTAAATTCTCTGGTTTCAGTCGACCAAAGCACACCCACGGATGTTTTTGCAGCAGGATAGAATAATTCTCGCTTCTGGAGGGCACAACAACAATGACCACTACTACTCCCACTGTGGGTTCCCCTTGCGCGGGGCCTAGGGAGATCCAGACGTAGGCAGCCTTCCCGATGCAAGTATCACTGCCCGCAGAGCTCTGAGCAAAAGAATGACCCACTTCTGCAGGGCATTCGAGCAAAACACAAGGCACCCTTCTGAGTACTCTAATATACCATGTGTTACCACAGGTCACTTTGGATCCAAAATGTGGTTTAAGGTCTTGGCCAAAGAAACTCTACCTATCCTCTCCAATGTGGATCGGTGAGAATGCTTTGGCTATCCGTATGTATGTTCCACTGTGTGCCACTTAAAGATTGATCATCTTCTTGAATCTTGCTACCAATGGTAGCCAGGGGCAGAGTTACAACCCACTTTATACCCAAAGCTCCATGAATTTAGTAATGCTCAACAAACCATGTGATATTCTGAACCCAAAGTATCAAAATCAAGAGCTGTTTTTCACAGTTACCAATAATCCCCACAAGAGCAAGAACCATTTCGAAAATGATGGAAACGGTTAGTGTCTCTCACTATAATTTCTCTATCAATTACCTGTGATGCAAATTTAATTGCTGAATGACAATCACTACATACTCTAACGTTCTTTTTAATACGGATGGTGGATCTGGGTGGTGTGTTCAGAAGAGCAAATGTCAAGGCAAGTTTTTCGCTGTGATGTTGCAAAGCTGCTTCTCTCTCGCTCTGACCCACAAATAAGAGGACCTGGCTAGTGTCCGGGACATAACCAATCTTTTTGATCTTTGCATTTATTTCTTCCCACATTTTGTAGATCTCTTCACTTTGTGGGTGAGTATCATCATTTGCAACAAACACATGGACTGCATTTTCAATCTCCACCCAGCTGCAAGCAGGTTCTTTCCTCAGCCCACGATCTTTCATCATCTTTCTCACCTTGGCAACATCACTCATTCTACCAGCTAAAGCATAGATATTAGAGAGTATTACATAGGGACCTGAATCATGGGGATCAAGCTCAAAAACCCGCTCAGCAGCATAAGCACCCAAATCAACATTTTTATGCATCCTGCAAGCACCCAGCAGAGCTTTCCATACCTCTGCAGTTTGCTCAATTGACATTTCCCTTACAAATCTCAATGCATGATCGAGTTTGCCTGCTCGTCCTAATAAATCGACAATTGTGACATAGTGCTCAATTTTTGGCTCTAAACCATATGTCTTCATCATATCAAAGTAACGTTGTCCTTGTTCCAGAAGTCCAGCATGACTGCAAGCAGTAAGAACACAAAGAAAGGTAATGGCATTAGGTTTTTCTCCTGTTTTTAGCATGCTCTCAAATTGTTCCAATGCTTTGCCCCCAAGACCGTGTTGGGCATACCCACTTAGCATAGAATTCCATGAAACAACATCTTGTTCTTTGAGTCTAGCAAATACCTTTTCCGCATCCTCAATGCTCCCAGACTTTGCATACATATGAAGAAGTGTATGCCCAACAAAAGCAACAAGCTTCACCCCTGATTTTATCAAATGAGCATGTATCCACTTGCCTTGCTCCAATGCTCCAATGATGGCACATGAACTAAGAATGCTGGAATATGTAAACTGATCGGGCTCAAAACCCTCCCTTTTCATCCTCTGGAACAGATTAAGAGCCTTCTCACCTTCATCCTTTCTAGCAAGGCCAGCAATTAAGGCATTCCAAGAGACCTCATTTTTTGTCAAAAGTCCATCAAATATCAATTGTGCTTCATCCATAAGACCACACCTCGCATACATATCCACAAGAGAAGCCCCAACGTAAACATTAGATTCACAGCCATATTTGATGCAACAAGCATGTATATTCATACCATGGGTAATGCTCGATACTGCTCCTGAGGCCCTAAGAAGGCTAGAGAACGTGAAAGCATTTGGTTTCAAGCCAAAATGACACATCTGTGGAAACAAGAGAAGAGCTTCCTTGGGCCTATCATTCTGCGAGCAGGCAATAATCATTGAAGTCCAAGTAACCACATCTTTCGATGACATTAAGTCAAACAATTTTTGAGCCTCAACTAAACTGCCACACTTAGCATACATTAGGATGAGGTTATTGTGGATAGAAATATCATTCTTGAGCTCAGAATTAAGGATATGGGCATGCACAATTCTGCCCTCTCTGAGTTTACCCAGCTCCGCGCATTTCTTGAGCAATGCATTATATAGAGAGGGATTGGGTCGAAGACAACCCTGTTCAATAAGTTCAAGGGCTTCCAGACTTGGAAACGAATCACTACTCTTATGGAGAAGGCCTATATTTTGTAGTATGTGTGGCTCATCAAGGAGTCTGTCTTTACATTCTGATACATCAGGCTGTTTGAACATATACTTAGCGAAAACTCCCAAGGAAGTAAAAAATCGTTCATTATGTATCCTCGTAGAGATAAATCCTTTCACATCGGTATTTGCTAGTTTCCTTAGACCTAAAACTATACATCTTCTCATGTATAGAAAGGATGGTTAAGCTTAAGGACGACTTACCAAACATATACTAGAAATGTAGCAACATAATAGAAAACAGCCGGGCAAGCTTTGATATCCTCCTCTACTCTGCATGCACATAGAATGAAATACATTGCAGAAATGAGCAACAGCTACTAAACTCAAGAGAAACGAGAGGAAAATAACGGCATTTCAGAAGACAGCATATAGAAACACACAATCACATCCTCAATTCTGCAAGCACAAAGCTACCAAATAATTAGAATTTGAACAATTTTCTTCACGTTTCAATTCAGAAGCTAAAATTCAAGTCTTACGACCCAAATATCACCTATGAATGACCCCACAACCCGTAAGCTAAATTCACAAAGGTGAATAAACGAATCATGAACACAACCCAGAAGGCGCATAATTCCATATTGAAGAAATTCAAAGCAGACTGAAACCAGTCACCAAAGAAAAGGAAATTTCAAGTGCCCAGCTCAAGAACTTCTCTGATATACATAAAAATTCAACCCATGAGCTCCTAGGAAGCATCTGATTTACTTGATTTCTGATATCAAAGAAGTCTTTAACATGTTGTGCCACTGAAAATTAGTAGATTAAGATGTTTGGTAAATGTCAAAAACAACAAGAACAGAGAACTAATTAATCAGAGGAATAACAAGAAATCATGTAGTGAAATATGAATTCACCTTTTCATTGACGGATGAGGCTGTTGTGGTTTTCACTCTACTCTTCTACGATATTACGCCCAACCGCAGATGGGGGGAGAGAGACACACACACAGAGAGGCTGCTGAAAGGGAAGCCCAACCTTATTGGATGAAAAGGCCAAGATAATTGGGCTAAAAGGCCCATTCCCGAACTGCTGGCCGCCGCCATGGATGGAGAAAAGGACATGAAAGGAAAAGAGCGGCGAAAGAAAAGAAAGGGGGTTTGTTTTTTTTTTGGATGTTCAAGTGAATGCAAAGTTGGTGTAATAGAGAGATTGTTTTATAAAATTCTTAATGTATTCAAACTGTATGATAAATAATTTGTTCAACTGAGAAAACATAATTGTTTAACTTAAGATATAAAAAATGCACAAAAATAAATTATAATAGTACATTTTTAGATGGGGCATTTTAATTTCAAAAAATAAGTTTGATTTTATACCATGTAGGTCGACTACAAAAGCAATCTAGCTCATAAGAAGACTTATGGAATTGTATAGGGATAGGAAAAAGGATCTTCACTTGGTGTTCATAGATATAGAAAAAGCGTATGGTAGAGTAACGCATGAGGTGTTATAGGAGTGTTTGGAGAAGAAAGAGGTGTCGGTGTCGTACATCCGACTACCATGGATACGTGTGAGGGAGTGAAAACAAGTGTTAGGACCTCAGGAAGAGACACAAAGAACTTTTATATTGATATTGTGCTCCATTAAGGTTCGGCTTTGTTAAGAATATCACACATGAGTAATGAAGTCCCACATCGGGAGTTTGAAAAGAAGGGTCATGGTATATAAGTCAAGTGGGCTACTCCTCCTATTGCCAATTGGTTTTATGATAGAATCTCACTTGGACTTGTTACCATGGACCTTGGTTGAAGTGAGCTCCCTCCTTGGATCTCCCCAACAAGTGGTATCAGAGCCGATGGTGTGTTCAGCTAGGCGACAAAGGTGTGGCATAGTGGACCCCATGGACGAGCTTGGTGAAGTGACACGCAAGTGTTGATCGGGTGGGAACACATGTGCTGTAGCGTGGCTCGATGGCGTGAATAAGCTCTTGATGGTGGCTTGACGCCTTGGTAAAGGCTTCCGCTCAAGGGGGAGCTTATGCGTTGATGTGGTGTGGAAGGGACTCATGTGCGAGAGGGAGATTGTTATAAATATCACACATGAGTAATGAAGTCCTACATCGGGAGTTTGAAAATAAGAGTTATGGTATATAAGTCAAGTGGGCTACTCCTCATCCTATAACAAGTGGTATCGGAGCTTTGGTTTAAAAAGAAGGGTCATGGTATATAAGTCAGGTGGTCTACTCCTCCTATTGCCAATTGGTTTTAGGATGGAACCTCACTTTGACTTATTGCCATGGACCTTGGTTGAAGTGAGCTCCCTCCTTGGATCTCCCCAACAAGTGGTATTAGAGCTTTGGTTATAGGATGTCTTCTATCATGAAGGTAGATATTCAGAAATTTGATGGGGAGATTAGTTTTAATCTCTGCAAGGTGCAGATGAGAGCAATTCTCATCCAGCATGGGTTATGGAAAGTTCTGAAAGGACTTCATGTGAAACCCGAGAAGATGACTGATGAACAATGGGCAGCAGACGAAAAGAAGAGACGTGGATCGTTGACAGACGAGGAATGGGAGGAACTGGAGTTGAAGGCAGTTTCAGCTATACAGTTATGCTTAACACCACATGTCTTGCGAGATGTGCTTGATAAGACAACTGCGGTAGATCTTTGGGTTCGACTGGAGGAACTCTACATGACGAAGAGTCTCGCCAACAAGATCCGTTTGAAGGAAAGGTTGTACACCTTTCGTATGGCTGAATGTACCCCTATTAAAAAACACTTGAATGAGTTTAACTCTATTCTTGTTGATTTGGAGAGTCTGGATGTGAAAATTGAGGATGAGGATAAGGCTATTTTGCTTGTTGTGTCGTTACCTCCTTCTTATAAACACTTTAAGGAGATCATGCTATATAGTAATTCTAATACTATATCGTTTGAGGATGTGAAGTCAAACTTGTTATCTAAGGAAAAGTTTGATCTTGACATTCATGCTGATTATGCTGAGGGACTAGTAGTAAGGGGTAAAATTGAAAAGGGGAACGGTAAGAACCATTATAAGTCTAAAAATCCTCACGCTGGTAAAATCTGCAATTACTGTGGTAAATTGTGTCATATTGTTGCTAACTGTTGGCAACTGCAAAAGAAAAGGGAGAAAGAAGAAGAGAATTTTCGTGAGCCTGCTGAAACTTCGTTTGCTGAATCTGATTCTGATGGTGACGTTCTGTTTGCTACCTCTACTGAAAGGGGGAGCGATTCTGATTGGATTTTTGACTCTGGGTGTACCTATCATATGTGTCCTCACAAGGATTGGTTTTAAACATATGATCCATTTGATTCAACTATTGTTCACATGGGCAATAATGCCCACTGTAATGTAATTGGAATCGGTACTGTTGAAATCAAGACCCATGATGGTGTTCTCAGGACTTTGTCGAATGTTCATCACGTTCCTGACTTGAAGCGTAACCTCATCTCTTTAGGCACTCTAGAATCCAAGGGGTGCAAATATTCAGCTGAAGGTGGAGTTCTAAAGGTCACGAAGGGCACTCGGATTCTACTGAAGGGTTTGAGGCAAGGAGGCCACTATGTCTTGCAGGCATCTACTACGACAGGTTATATGAAGAAAGGTTCATATAAGTCATCTCCCAGAGCTAAGTTCAAGCATTGCTTGGACTTAGTTGGTATTCACAGTATTTGAGCGCCCTTCGGGCATTGCCCCTTTTGGGGGGCGTCACCCTTCGGGGTGCGATGACAGTGATCGAGGGATGGTGTTGGATTTTGGTCCAAGGTGGAGATTGTTAGGTTTATAGCCCAAATCCTTTTTTTTGGTTACTTGGAATCTAAGATCAAATTGTGTGTTTGAGATCTTCTATATTATGGAAATTATATTATTTTCATATTTTGGGTTGGAGATTTTCTTCCTTTTTGGAAATATGAGATTTGGTGACCAAGATACCGTGGTGATTAGGGTTTCCTCATCCTAGCCTTCCTGCCCCTATATAAAGGGGACATACCTAGGATCTAAAAAAAAACCTGATCACTCCAGTATTCATAAACACATTGAGAGGTAGAAGTAATTTGTGAGATATTACAAGAGAAAGGTTGTAATTCTGCTTTTAGATCAAATCACTGTGGTGATTGTGATCGTGTTGTATTCTTCCTACTCATAGTGGATTGTTTTGGTACTGTCGTCGTCCGTGGTTTTTCCCGCATTGGGTTTTCCACGTTAAATTTCTTATCTTCTTATTTCTGTTTCTGTTATTCTACTTGAATTTATGAATTTCTAACTCATCTTATCACTTCCACTATTGTTGTTGCTATAATATTTTCCTAACAGGCTCTAAGCTTGTTTCTTTTAATCATTGCCATGGATGAACTCACAAGAGATATTCAATATGAGATACCATGGTGCATGCCATTTGCTGATGATATTATTCTTATTGATGAGACTAGGGACAGACTTAACAACAAGTTAGAACAGTGGAGACATACCTTAGAATCTAGGGAATTTAGACTGACCAGATCCGAGACGGAATACCTAAAATGTGGATTCAGTGGTGCGGAAGCAGACGAGGGAGAAGTCACTATGGGTGGTGTAGTAATACCAAGGGTCGAGAAGCTCAGGTATTTAGGTTCGATCATCGAGGAGAAATGAGATATTGGCAAAGATATTAATCATTGTATTAGAGTGGGATGACAAAAATGGATGAATGCTTCCGGAGTATTATGTGATAAAAAAATTTCAGTATAATTGAAAGGAAAAGTTTATCGTATGGTAGTCAGATCAGTTGTATTATATAGTTCGGAGTGCTAGTCAATCAAGAAAACCCAAGTTTAGGAGGTTAATGGTAACAAAGATGAGAATGATTTGATAGATTTGTGGCTATATAAGATTGGATAAAATTAAGAATGACCTGATTAGAAAAAAAGTAAGAGTTACACCAACAGAAGATAAAATGAGGGAGAACAGACTAAGATAATTTGGTCATATTAAGAGGAGGAGTGTGAATGCATCAGTGATGAGGTGTGAGAAGATTGACCTTCAGAGATGTAGAAGGTGTAGAAGACGGCCAAAGAAAAGTAGGAATGATGTGATTAAATATGATTCAAAGTATATAGGACTAATGGAGGGCATGGTTCAAGATAGAAGTTTGTGAAGATCTAGGATTAAGATTGCAGATCATAGATAGTAGTTTGATATTTGCAGGTTTTTTATTTTTGCTCCTCTTATTGCTTTAAGTAGTACCGTCATTGCATCTACGATATCACCCTCACCTCTGATTGTTCAAGTGTGGACCACGCTTGACTAGATTAGTAGTATGTCACCACTTGTGGCCTACGACACGTATAACTCTTATTCATTAGTTGTTATTCATGTTAATTTATGTTATTTAGGGTTTGTTCTTTTCGTGGATCAATTCTAAAATACCAACCTCAACTCACTTCAATTCACTTCCACTATTTTAACCAAGCTTAATTTATCACATAAAAAAAATTCAACCCACTTCAACGGTTCAACCTTCTCCAACCCACCTCAGCCTACTTCACTCTTTTATCCACCCCAATTTACATACGAAAAGAAGAGGCACTTAAAATAATTTAGGTCTTGTGTTTGTTAACTATATTTGTCAAACTTTTTTTTTTCCAACTTCAAATGTATTTTCTTAAAACTTTTTATGTGGGTCTATTAAAAACAGTCTCTCTACATGTAGTCATGTATGTAGAGGTAAGGTTGTATACAACTGAATTCTCTCAAACATCGCAAAACCGAGACCTACACTAAAAGTAGTAGTAGCTGTTGTTTTACTTTTTTTAGATGAGGTGTTCATTCCAATCTCCTCCGGTATTTGATAAAGCATACACTTTGACCATAATTAAATAAATATTAATTTCACATTAACCGAAACAAAAATATTTATGTGGATAGACTTTATTTAAACTTACATTTGAAATTGAATTCATATAAAATCTACAAAATTTAATTTTTAACTTAACTTTTGGCCCCGCAAAATAGAACTTGGCTTTGTTTAGTTGGAAGGGCCATGGACACGTTCATATACAACACAGTGAATGACAACTGCAAATAAAATGTCAGAGCTGAAGCACATGCTACATGACGAAATATATCATGAAATAAAATCTGATTTGTCCACTTAATAATAAATATAATTAGATTTGTCAAATGGGAAATTATGGCTTAATTACATGGATTAGCACTTTAGCATATAACAACGTCTTGTGCAGCATATATGTGATTTCACATCTGAGTTGAGAAAGTCTAGCTTAGCAGGCTTTTTTTTTTTTTTTTTGGGTTGGGTGTAGAAGAAGAGCTAAGTCCCATAACATAATGTATTAGCTTTTAATGAGTCTTGGCTAAACAGCCCGACCATATCTGCATACAATACATTTAAGTTGAGAAAGTCTAGCTGATTACATGGATTAGCACTTTAGTGGATTATGCAGGTATTTTCACTTTAAAAGTAGGTTGGTAATAATAATTCGAAATTTTATCGATTACGCTTACCGTTACTTACGAAGTTTAATTAATTAGATATTTCGCATTCTTCTAAGTGAACTATCTACATTTTTTTTTTAGAAGAGATACAAGTTTTAATAAATGCAAAGTTAAAAATTAAATAATGAATCCATATCATATTTTTTATTTATTTTTTAACTATAAGTTGTTCCCCTTTTTTCTAACTATATAATTCCATACTCATGCATCTTCCCCATTTTCATGATTCAAAATCAATAATGGAAAACAAAGTCATTGAAAAATTGTTGATAGCTGTTTGTGTTTTCAAGTGTATCTCCTCAAATACTTCTCTTTTGTGAAAAAAGGGATAAAAGAAACTAAATTACCATCTAATCCAATTCTCAACCCAAAAACCAAAAAAAAATAAAAAATATCAAAGATTTGATCTCCTTTATATACGATATACTATATATTTTTGGTAAGATTATTAAACCCTGACAATAATTTGTATTTTTCTTTTGACAATTAACACACTAAATCTCTAATTTAAAATCCACATACTTTAGGTTAAACTCGAAGTAATTAAATGTGTCATCACTAATGATCTCTAATTAACTTATGATTAAGATATAAAATAAGGTGTATTGAATCAGTTAATCAAAGCATGGTGATACTTGCCTAGTTACAAGGGATTCTTGAATCCAAATAGGAATCTTTTAAATTTTAGGGAACTATTCTATATATTAAGAACCCTAAAAAATTGAATCTTCCATTTGTACATAATGCATCGAGGAAATGGACTACAATGGCAGGCAATTTTCTTTAATTATCTTCATTAATTGAACTTCTTTTAATTTTCTTTTCTTTTTTTCGGAAATTTGAAAGCTTCTTCGTTATCATATTTTATATGCATATACTTTTCTTATGCCCTCCATTTGCAGCACCATAAATAAATACATTACAAATTTTTCAGACATTGAAAAGGCAAGAGATTTTCATTGCTTTTTGGTTAATTACAGGTTATTCTAATTGTTAATTCTGTGCATAAAACCCTCAATGGGAGCACTGAATTAATTCGGGGAAAAAGAAAATTCAGAGAAAAAATTGAAGAAAAATAGAGAGAAATGGAGGGTGAAAATCCTGATCATATTTTCAGATTGGGAAGCTATGAAGAATCTGAGAATGGAGATGTTAACTTCATGCAAAATCATGATGATCATGAAAGTGATACAGATGATGAAAGCGAGGTTGGAGCTTCTGAGTCTGACATGTCCCCCTCTCCCTCTGCCCCTGGACTTTGGCCTCGGAGTTACAAGTACATTTCTCTATCTCTCACCTTTTTCATTTTTTCAGTGTATGTATTGCCAATTGTATATCGATCACATATAATATTATTGACTTAGAATATTTCTCTTGTTTTGAAAAAATGTTGTAATTTTAGGGGAAATTTTAAGAGAACAAATGTGCATATGTTTTTAAAATGTCGCTTCATTTGGAGGTCAAATGAGTGAAAGTACAATTCGTTGGCTTAATTGGAAAAGAATCGAATCTGTTAGTACGAAACTATAGTTGTAGTTACTTTTACTTAGAAAAAGGTAACATTCTTTCAATTCAGTAGGAAAAGCCTCAAGCATAAACATTTAATTGAGGCTATGAAACGTAGCGTAGGGAACTGTTTATGATAGCCTGAGATAAATCGATTTAATTTTGTCGAACATTCAAAATTCATCTGTTATTTTGACTGCCTGGTATGCACAAACTGTCAAAAGAAAAGCACTCAAAATTCGGAATACAGGCTCATTTACTAGGATTAAGATATTGAGGTTTTTGACAGTTGATCCCTTAGGTCATATTTGACTATTTTAGCCTCAGAGCATCTTGCTTTAATGTTGTGTTTAATAGGATGCAATGCGATACCATACAGTATATGATTGTCAGTCCTATGATGTGTGAATGGTGATTATACCGACATTCCTTAATTACTTAATTAGCTGTTGAGATGACATTGGTGATTTTGGACAATCTTATGCAGGGAGACAACAGACTTGCTGTCCATTGCTGCATCACCAAACAGCCTTCACCTTCTCAGACAGGCACAAGGCATAACCCAAAGCCTAACTAAGCTTCATTTCAGCCATCATGATTTAGAAGCAAGGTCGCCTTTGCTTAGTGCCCATGACAAGTCCAACAATTGCCTTGACCAATTCCCAAGTGCTCATACATTGTCAAGCCTAGGCAAGGCTTCATTTCTTCATTCTGAAGAGCACATCACTCGTGGGTGCAATGTCACACAGACTGTGTTCAATGGTACTGAATATGTGTATTGGAAAAACACCGGGTTCGATTAGCTCAAATAGGATCTTATTTGTCCATCATATAGTATGCTGATAAATATGAGTCCATAATTTTGTGCAGGGTTCAATATATTTGTCGGCATAGGACTTCTTTCGGTGCCTTCTACAATCCAGGAAGGTGGTTGGGCAAGTGTAGGACTGTTTGCTGTGTATGCAGGTCTGTGTTATTTCACAGGATATCTTCTAAGGAAATGTCTCGAGATCAAGAAAGAGATTTTCACTTTCCCTGACCTTGGACAAGCTGCATTTGGAAACTATGGCCGCCTTCTCATCTCTGTTAGTTTCTTCTAACCATTACAATTATTCGTCATGAAATATCCATCAAAATGCCATTCATGATATTCACTTACTGTGTTTTTGGGTGTTTTCGCAGATTATCTTCTACATCGAGTTATATGTAAGTTTCTTCGTATGATGACACCGAGGGCAGATTCTTTTTTAAGGGGGGTGGGGGGTTTAAAATATATGGAACCTTATGTTTACACTCAAGACTAGATAACACTAACCGTCTGAAAAGCGTACATTGGAGTTGAATAAGAAACAAAGAATGAGATCCCCTTGTTTCCTTTTCGATGCAGTTCTGCTGTGTGGAATTCATTATGCTAGAAGCAGATAATCTGGCCAGGTTATTCCCAGAGGCCTCCTTCCATTGGGGTGGCATTCATCTTGGTGCAGTTCATTCCCTAGGAATCATCGTGACTCTCATCATTCTACCAACTTGTTACCTCAGAGATTTTCGCAAAATTTCCTTCATTTCAGGCAAACTATCATCAAATCTTTATCCGAAAAAGACCCTGAAAATTTTTCAACCAAAAATGGTCACAGCTCACATTATTTTCCTGACTGACTTACAGCTGGTGGTGTAATTGGATCAATATGCATAGTCCTCTCACTGGTCTCGGTGGGCACAGTTGAAGACATTGGTTTTCATTCAAAGGGTCCTGCAGTGAGGTGGCACGGCCTCCCATATGCTCTTGGTGTGTTCGGGTTTTGCTACTCTGGTCACTCGGTGCTCCCTAACATATACCATTCAATGTCAGACAAGAAGAAATTCAACAAAGCTCTGACAATAATGTGTGTAGGGTAATCTTGGTAACTTATTTGGCCTTAGATTCAATGTTTTCTTACTTGAAAGTTTTCGATATGTTGTGGTGCAGTTTTGTGCTGTCTACTGCAGTGTATCTAGTGGTTGCAGTTTTAGGGTTTCTCATGTTTGGTGAGGAGACAGATTCTCAGATCACCCTCAATCTTCCAGCAAATGCAGCTGTTTCGACAATTGCATTATGGATGACTGTGAGTACTACATTACAAGTAATAGTCTGTCCTAGGGGTCTGTTACTTTTCGTCTAAAAAGAGCCACATTTCATTTCATTTTATTCAAACTCGGGAAGTTCATGTATGGAAGGTAGATAAATCCTGATTAAGAATCCAAAGTGACTATGAAATCCAGATAAACTTGAATTCTAAATAAATCATGTACTAGGCTTTTTAAACTTGAAGTTGCTTCCGCTTTTACTTACTTCGAAAACACCCATCTTTTTTCCTTTCTTGGTTAGGTTGTGAGTCCCCTGTTCAAGTATCCACTGTTGCTAAACCCATTGGCAAGGGGTCTCGAAGAGTTGATGCCACCAGAGATTTCAAATTCTTACTGGTGCATAATTCCTCTCAGAACCACCCTAGTTGTCTCCAGTGTTTGCATCGCCTTCCTGGTTCCCTTTTTTGGTATGTACACGTAAATCCCATGCTCATTTACTGTAATTTTTTGCGATATGTTGGCAATCATATCAAATAACAAGACATTAATTTGAAATTTCAGGCTATGTGATGGCATTTGCTGGATCGTTACTCTGCTTGCTAGCGGTAAAAGCTAAAAATTTCTCTTTAGAAAAAAGACAACTTTCTCATTTGATCTTATACGTATGTTTGTGGTGCAAGCAGTCAATTGTCATACCAGCTCTAGGCTACGTAAAGATTGCGAGAAACCTTTCATCCATGCAGGTAAGAAAAATGCAACCAAATTTATCGAGTACTAATGAATACATACATCATATCATAAATCATCACAGTCATACATTTAGCGAAAACTCAATTAATGATTACGTGTGATACATATGCAGATTATTACATGTTATGTGGTCGCGGCAATAGGAGCCATAGTGGCATTACTTGGGACTTACTCATCAGTTTACGCCATAATTAAGAGCTACTAAGTGTGCCCACTGCTGAACGTTGATGCAATTTCATGCGAGAGATTTGCAGCCTTAGAAGCTCAATCACTCTCAGTAGTATTAAAGCGTTTGAGCTTTTTTCCTTTTTTGTCAACCTTCTTGTTGTGAGGGGCCTTTCTTTACAAGGGTCCAATGATCTCTTCTGCAGTGAGACTTCTTGTATTTTTCTTTTTTTTTTCTAGCTTTTCTTAGCTTTTCAAATAAGAATGCAAAATTAGAGATCTAATTCATAGCATTAATTTTGACATTAAAAGATTCATTCAAGATATGCTCAAAGAGGCCTGATTACCGAGTGCAGTGGCACGCTTCTGGGTTTGCTCATCAGAATACTTGCAACAAAAATGAATGGTATCTGTTGTTTGTTTTATACATTTCCAAGATTAACGTCGATGACAATTCGAGCACCAAATTTATACATGCAAAATCTTTCCAACCTCAATATGAATCAAAACCCGACTCAATCAAATCTGCTGAAACCCATAACAAATCTTATCCTCCTCAAAAACTGGAATTCTCAACCAAGCCTTCGGCAGTTCCCCAGATCGATCATTCATATGTTGCTTTATCGATACCAGATGAGGAACGCGGCCATAAAAAAGCTCAAATCAGCAATACAATGAATCATGTTAAACAGAGCCAAATGCCAAGAATTGAATCGAATCAGCAATATAATGAATCAAGTTGAATAGAGCTGAATGCCAAATAAAGGAAAAATCTTTGGTATATAGATGGAAAAAGATGTTTGCATTTGTTAGCAACTGTTCAAATAGGCCGTCAACCCTCTGCTTAAGAAAAAGGGACAGAGCTTCCTGATGGGACTATAAAATTAGCAGAGCATTCCTTCCTCCTCTCTTCTATTTTTCCTTTTTTCTTTCAGGGGGCGAGGGAAAAGGGAATGCTCGTCAGCAGCAAAGTAAACGGAAAGTTATATAGAGAAGCAAATCCAGTAACTAAATCCTGCGCTTCATCACTTTGCGACATATGATCAAGAATTCAAAAAATCATCGTGCCTCTCATCCTCATCTGTCACGAAAGATACCAACCTGCCCATGAATTCAGGCAAGAGTTTCAGGGTATGCAAAACTTATATGATCACTAGGGCAGCAGGGCTTCAAAGTAAAGTCACTAAATACTGGAGTTCAAATACTAACAGTGGGACTGGCAAACTTAGAAAAAAAGGTACGAGGTTGATACCTTCATGCATCCTTTAGCACCATATTCTCATTAATCTTCCTGTCAAGAGGGAACTGACATTTTTCTCGGAGTTCCTTAAATCTGTTGATATCAAAGTTGTACTTATTAATTAGCTTCCTCTGCCTCGAGAGGAAGAGGGTCTTCATGAGGTCTTGGTAACTGGGATCTTTTGAGGTGAACATAAAGTATGCATAACCAATGACTAAGCCTGCGGCTGTGGTGAAAAATGCAATGGGCTCCATCACATCCCAAGAGAAATCCCAGAAAGTGAGACGGAAGAAAAGCCCAACTTGCATCATAAAAACTCCGAGCCCTGACCACAATATGAGGCGGACCTGCTTGTGTGCCTGCTTATCAATTTGCTCCTTGCGCTCTTGTAGCATCTTCAGCTCCTCCTTTCGTGGATCATCATCAGGGGCCAAAGCAAGTGGGACAGATCTCCGAACAAGATCAACTACCTGGATACAGCGAGAGGTGGAGGAAGTCACTGTCAGATGATGATTGATTCTCCAATGCTAATAAACTAGTCTGATCGTCATCCAACATAAATTCATCAGATTGTCACTGACTATATAGTCTACAGTGGTTTGATTATTTCAGAGATGCTCTTGAATTTGTATCGGTAGAGGTAAGGTTGCCTACAGCTGGATCTCCCCAGACCCCGCGAAAGCGGGACCCACATTGGAAGTTTGTTGTTGTTGTTGTTGTTGCTCTTGAATTTGTATCAGTATAGGCATATCAACCATAACGAAATTCAATAAGGGGGGGGGGGGAAGAAAATAACTACCACGATTGGGGACACTTGAACCGAATAATAGTCCAAGAGGTTAAATAAGTCAAACCTTTTTTTTCCTTTTTGGGTTAGCAACCAGTAAATAAAAATCTTCAACACGGTTCCATGGATAGGTCAGGGTGGTACTGTACAACTCATTAGGTCCTTCTCCTCAAGTCTAAATGCATGCTCACATACATAACCAAGAAACAGTAGGAAACATTCTGCCATTCTAGCTTTTGCTAAAATTAGAGGTCTATGATTTAGAAATTGGAATACAAGCTAGATGTTGAAAACTTTAGGCAACCCAGACATCAAATCCCAAGCACATAGTCCCTAAAAATATGAACCCATGAAATCTGCATCATGTTTCTTCAAATTTCTTGATAGGATGTAGTGGTCTACTTGGACTGTGACTTCCTAGCCAGATGTTGAAAGGCTATCTAATTCCTTGGACATGTACATTATCCCAGTTTTATTCCATAACACCAGCAAGGCAATTAGGCGAAAATCAAAGAAAGGGGGGAGTACAAGAAATATTCCAAAATATTATTCTACTAATGCGTGTGTTGCACAAATGACTTAAGCAGTCAGGAGACATCAAATCATAGTAAGATCCTCGTTCAAGGTACCAAGTCATACAAATCATTTTCCAAGACTCCAAAAGCATCTTTACAAGGACAAAGTAGCTTTCACTGAACATGAGAAAGGACGCCAACAAAGAAACCTCCACCCCCCTCCCTCCAAAATGGGAATCAGCAAATCTTTGCAAGCAACTAAGCAAGCACAAAAATCTCAGTGGACAGTTGATACCCATAATATACTTCAGAAAGTTTTGAATCAAATCCCAACCGCATGGGCAACTAAGTGATCTGCCTTAGATGAAGTTGAGTCAGTTGATAGCCTCTAATACTTCTACTCATATCCAACTATACATGACCACTACTTCCGTTGAATCCACTGTCTTTTATGAATGATAAAAAGCCACCATCTTCATTGGTTCTCAGCTCATTTGGAGATTCCTGGGTGTGATTACAAAGGCGAAAAGACAGAGGGGGGGGGGGGGGAGCAGAAACCAATCATGTTTTCATCTTTTCCTAATTCCAATTTCAACTAAGGCCATACCAGTACAAGCTCTCATTCACGAGCTAAGTTGCATAGGATTTTGTTATGCTGCCTGTTCTGATAACCTAGCAAACCTATGTCCCTCCACCCTTCAGACCGACATCTTGGTACTTTTTCCCCTATTCGGTTCATCTTTGGGAATGACTTGCATCTGGCATAAGCTTAAGGGAGAGGTACCAAACAATATTGCTTAGCACATAGATTTCCTGGGTGCCACTGTGCCAGACTTCCAGTAGGCCCAGTAGTTAAGGCTTTCATCAAAATGGAATTATCTAAATTACCTTCTTTGGTTTGTCTTCCATCGAAATAAAGGCAATATATTTACCTAGAATTCTAGATTCACTTTCAGAAACTACCATCCAATAGGCTTACCATAAACATGAGAGCAGAGTGACCTAAACTTTCCTCATCTCTCTCATACTTATATACTCCTCTAAAATATCTTAAGCACAGTAATCACACAAGAGAGCATCACAAGACTAAACATTATTTCTATCAGCAGACTCACGAATTGCTCTAAATTGAGTTGACATAAGGAGCTCTGCTTCCAAGCAGAGAAAATCATTGGACCTCAGCTACTCATCTTCGATGCTTTCCCAATTCAAAATAACAGACTCCTTATTCTCCACTACCAATTCCATGCTAATCAAAACCATCTTGCAAACCAGATCCACAGAGTGGCTGAGAAAGAAACTCCTTATACTCAACTAACCTTCTATGCTAATCAGGAGTCAAGACTCTTCACTCCAACTCAGATCACCTTCAACCAAGTTTCATACGCCCAAATTCAATACCAACATTGGACAAATTACACTAGACCAAATACAGATGAAAAATAACCAAAAAGCCTTTTAACTCAAAATATAACAGACACCCATTATCAGAATGAAAAGGGGAACAACAACAAACTCCCGTGGGTACCGTTTTTGCGGGGTCTGGGGAGATCCAGCTGTAAGCAACCTTACCTCTACCGGTATTCCTACCTATAGAGAGGTTGATTCCATAAGACCCACAAAAACAGTTTTGTGAAAAAGGTTTATAGAGAAAGGGGAAGAAAAAGGCAATTGACTAAGACCTAAACTCTCCAATCCATTATCGAATTCAAATACACATTTCACACTAATCACGCCAGCGCAATCTCGTGGCAAAATCCATATAATAAGAGAGAAAGGAGTACCTTATCTGGGTGAAGGTAGACCTTATCTCTAAAAAGAAGAACAACCCCAGCTTCATCAAGAACCTTAGCAAAAGCAGCCGCCTCATCAACAGATCTCGCAACACCCATACTCTCACAAATCTTAAGAAGCTCTGGGTACCCCATCACCTCTTTTCCTTCCTCCCCAAGCTTCGTCTTCAAAGCCTCAACATTCACCAACCTCATCAGCTTCTTCACCTCCGCCAACGATATCGCCGCCGCATCTCCCTTCGTCGTCGTGGGTGGCGCCACTAGCGTCGCACTCTCCTCCGACGAGAACCACCGCATCACCGCCGGAAACGGCCGAGTCACCGGCGGCGAAAAAACGGGAGAAAGATTTCTCCTTGCCGTCGTTCCTTGCCTGACCGCCATTGTCAGGCTCCGACCCAGATAAGACCTCCACATTTTCTCTCACTTTCTCTGGTTTCAGGCTTCTGGGTATTTGGATTTCAAGCAGAAACAGCCATAGCCATACCCACCAATCTGAATCTGGGCATAACTGAAAGTGATTAATACGTTCAATTTTTTATCAACAATGAGGGGCAAAGCAAATAGAATTCAATTAAAGTGGGTAGGTTGTTGGAAATTGAAGTAGTGGAGGAGAAGTTTCTAATAATAATACTAAACAATCTGGGGAGCGTTTATTTGGTCGTCGTTCTGATCCAATTGAGAGGGGAGAAGACGAGAAGAGAGGGAAACGAGGCAAAACTCTTGGGGGGAGAGATGAATGCAAAGAGGAGATACCCCCACGCGCTCTTTCTCCTCGGCGGGGGGCGCCGCATGTTTGTTCAAAGTTGCGTGTGGGTCTAACCATTAACCACCACGTTGAATCTCACCACTTGACAGTTGGATATTTAGACGAGGGCGCTAGTGGGCCACATGGATATATGCTGGCGACGGATTATTGTACTTTTGTTTTTTGAGTCCACATTTTTGTATGGAATAAGTTTTTGAAAATTTCATATAAAATATTAATATGATATTAATTTCTATTTTAATTGATAATTATTAGATTCTTATATTAATCACATTATAATATATTATTTTATAAATTAATTCTAATTTTAAGATTCACATTATTATATCAAATTTTTGTATTGAACTGTATGGTTATTTGTCTGTATAATATATACGTCTTTGTCATTAGACTTCTTTTACAACCCAATCAATTCTTTCTTCTACCATCATGCAATAATGGCATTGCGACCCCAAAAAATCATTAAAAAGAAGTAACGAATTGGAAAAAATATATATTTATGATATGTTCATATTGAAAAGCTCTTGATCTATAATCTAAATGACATTGGATTTTTCATTTTAAGTAAGTTCCTTCAAGATTATTCACTTTGTTGGCACATATTTGTCACATTCGAACACTATTAACTAACTTTTTTTAGAGGCCAGCAATTAATCAATTAAGCCATTTACTTTTTTTAGAGCCAATGAATAAGTTTATACTTAACATTTTGCCCACAAAATTTATTGGGCCAAGACAAAGTATGGGCCTTCTAAAAAGAGAAAATGTTTGAGGCCCATAATGGCCCAATCAGTAATACATTGAATGTAACGGGCTGGAAAAGCTTTGATTTTGGATTATCAGAACAAACATTGGGCCTCTCACGTCATAAATAACGAAAGCCTACGCCATTTACCCAACAAGAACCAAACTACCTACATCGGATGCCACTCTCTCTAAACTCCCTCTTGGCCAAAAAAATCGAAACTTTCAACAAATTTTATGCAAATGCACCCAAAACCCATAAAATAAAGATTGGCGTTAGGATCTACAATTGTTCATTTGAAATTAGATTTGAATCTTATGAATTACGACACCTTTTATTCTCACTCGATCCTATTAGGCTACTATTTAGCAATAGTGCAATACAAATTAATTCTACCATAGCCCGCAAACTATCATGTAACTTCTAAGATAGTTCTAAGAAATTTTTTTCCCCTTTGCATTATATCTCCAAAATCCTGCTATCTTGCCAGGCTTCGTATCGAAACGTGAGGTCGGAAAAAAATTCTACCATGTGTTCAATAACTGTCATATCAGTGTTGTCGTTACCGAATAATCGGATGGATAGAGGTCCAACGCCCCCCCCCCCCCAAAAAAAAAAAAAACTGCTTCAATTCAAATTTTGGTATAAATATTTGCAGAATTATCAACACATTATAAACTGAGCTAATCGAATACCGTCTGATGGTAAACTGTCCTTTTGTTAATGAGATATTTGGGGACGGTTGGTCCAGAAGCAACTGTATTTGTACAACGACAAGTCAAATAATAATTGCAAATAGTGGACGTGCACATGTTTGTTGGGTCACAGATCATCAATTATGGCCCATCAAATCGGGCCCATCGTTTTTTTGCCGCCGCCCACATTCATACGCTGTAACGCTGTCTTCGTCAATTCTACAAGCGCGTAGTGTACTGTACTAATTGACACTTCTCGTACGTCACGTAATTTAAAAGGCATTCTGCTTGTATTCATGATTCAAAGGAATCCAGTTTAGTCATCACTTTGTTAGGAGTAAAAATTTATAACTCAGCGGAATTTGTAGCGGAAGTAAATAGTAATTATGATGTAGATATTTCAAGAAAAGAATAAGATTAATAACAGCCAAATTTAATGTGTAAAATCCAAAACAAATCACATGTGGTAACAATAAATCCGCTATAAACGATAGACTTAACAAGGAGAGAAAAGATCTCGACCACAAAGATATCCATTTCATGAGAAGATTGCTCTCAACGCACAATTTCAGCATTGGATGTCAAGTAACAATCTTCACATAAAGGAAATAATCTATTTTCAAAATCGGCAAGGTAATTTAGGACAAACCCATGACGACTTTTTGTTTGTTTAATCACAACCCAAGGTCATAGATTCTCCATGTCTTCAAATTTGAGGAAGAAGACTTTGTTTTGCAATAATATTTAAGAAGTAGAATACATTGAAACATAACATTTTAACTGTTACTTGTTAGAACGTATTTATAGAAGCATAATATATTGTGCTCTCTGCAATACAAATAGAATTAACCAAAAACAATTGACATATGGTTCCACTGAAAATTTTAGGGAAAAGATACTATGTTTGAAAGCATGAAATTTGAAATAGGTGAAACCAAACATCGAAAAATGGGTTTTAAATTTTGAAAAGAGGGAAGTATAATACATTATACTCTCGGGTGTTCGTATAATTTGCATAGCTTTTGTTATGTTTGCATAGTATGGTGTATATTGCATGCTTTTTATATTTACTTACATACATATTGTGATTACCATAAACGTACACCTAATGATTGGTAGTTGGGCAAACTCTTTAAAGCAAGAGCTGTCAATTATGGGTCTACGTCAATCATGGTAGCCGAAGCAAGAGCGCTGAAGGATGGAATTCATGCGGCCATACAAGCAAGCTACAGGAGACTATTGATCGAAGGCGACAATTCTACACTGATTCAAGCACTAGTAGGCAAACGCCATGTTCCTTGGAAGATCGCCACAATTATCGGGGACATTCAAATATGGTTAAATCATGACTTTCAGTTCCAAGTCAAACACATCTATCGAAAGGCTAATATGGCGGCCGACTGACTTTCTAACTTTGGGCACTCTATCACAAATTCCATTTCCTCAGATACCTGGTTTTCGTCAGAGTTTAGAAATATTCTTGGAGCGGATGTAGTTGGGCGTATTCTTGTGTTAAGAGGCGCCTAACATTAGATTATACTTCATCTTTACCATTGTAAAAAAAAAAAGTACACCTAATGAAGTTCTTAAAAATACAATTACTTACTTGACATCTTAAAGAGAAGTAGCTTATACAATAGTTATTGCATCAACACCCCCCTCCCCTCTTTAGGGCATATCACATATGCCCCAAATATCTTACATCCATCACAATATACACAAATAAGAGGTAAGCGCATTAATAACTTAAAAAACAACTCCCACTTGATCAACTAGCTTTGCATCTTGTTGGTTACATTTCCTACATGGGGGCCTAGGGGGTTTGAATTTTGATGACAACCCGATTAATCTGTGTTTTTTCATCGCATCCAATGTATAATAGTTAGACGATATCATAACCTGACAAATAAGAAATATCCTCTAAAAAAACAGTGCGAATTGAAGTACTTTTATTAGACAACTTCATCTTGCTCCTCGTGCATACTGTGTAATTTCTCCATGACAGCAGTTGAATATATAACCTGACTAGCATTACCATATATGTATCTCAATTGTACAATTGATCATGAAAACAAATTTACAGAAAAAGAAGATAAGGGAAGAAAATATTAATATATGGCTGTTTGTTAGAATTAGAGGATAATCTTCTAATGCTAATTCTTTAGTTCAGTTCTCCAAGTAATTAATTGTTCAAATTTAGTGCTAATTGAGTAGTTGATTCTGTCGGGCAATGAAAGACCCAATGGCAGTGGAGATGTTCTTATGGTTTTGTACTGCATGTTAGCTACTTGTTGCATATTTTTACGTGTGGCCATGCATGTAGATTGTGACATATCAACAGATTTTATCATATATAGATATCTAAATAATTGCAATATATATTGACGTTTGAGAGAGACTCTAAAATATCAAACGTGTATAGGAAAAAAATTAATAATAAAAATTATAAAATATTTATTTATTGTTAATTTTTGTATATATGAGATGACTCTATAAATTATTTTAGTAAAATTGACTTCTTTTTCTTTGATCTTTTTACAATGCAACTGTAGTTATTTATATCTTGCAATTACTTAGAATAACTTAAGATAAATTTATTTATTTATTTATTTTAGTCGTCATTGTTTCCAAAGGGGCTTTGGCTGTTGTTTGTATAAAAGTCGGTCTCATGAACGATATTGTTTATAGTACTTCATTTAGGTAATTGGGCGCTAAAAAAGAGCATTATTGTAGTCCAAATATATATGCGGCGTTTCTCTTGAACTGACTCACACATTGCAGCTTTGTAATTTGTGAACATCCCATGTATATACAACGTCATTACTACGTTCTAAAATTCAATATTACATAATTTTTTTGCCCTTTTCATACATAAATTTATATAATAAAAAATCATTCGGAACCAATTAGAAACAAGAATAAATTTTGACCAGACCTTCCTATACCTCCCCATGTGCAAAAAATAAAAATAAAAATGAAAAAGAAACGGGAGCAGGGACCACCCAATGCAACCCATCCACATGGCATTGAATGAGGGCTTTGATTTGAATCTCAGGCCCACTAAGCGTGGGCCCACCTAAAAAGGCCAAATGGGCTCGTTTCATTTTTGTTGTGCTGATTAGAACGTGCGTAAAAATTGCATTCCGTTGTCGGTGGGGAATTTCCTTCCATTTGTATATTATATTCCTCTTGAAATTAGCCTTTTTAAGGGCTGAATTATCGGTAGAAGTAAAATTATCACATCTGAATCTTCTAATACCCTGTAAAAATAAGACTCACACTGAGAATTGTTGTTGTTGTATATTCTATTCTTAAATCTTAAATTATTACAACTAAAACAGTCTAAAAGCGCTAATAATTCAGATGTACTCTTAATATTGATTGATTTTTTGTTTGGTGCAATTAATGTTGATTGATTATGAAATGATTAATAAATACACAAAAATGGATTAAGCAATTAAAATGCCTATTTAGGTTAGAGATAAGATTCTAATTTGCGATCTTTGGGCTAAGATTTGATTTGTTACGTTGGCATTTGCATGGTGATGACATTAATATTGAATCTTCTCTTTGCAGCATTTTGAAAAATTTAAATGTAGATGTATCTTTATTTTTATAAGTAAAAAAAATAAAGTTTAAAAAATCAAGATAAAAAGATTTTCCGCGATAAAGCAATAGAAATTAAATACCATTGTAATATGCAACTTTGTGTTTTACTTGTTTGAAAGTGATGATCTGGTTGGTTTTACTCCCAAACCCAAAAAAGGTCTGGTGGAGTCACTTAGTTTTTTTTTTTTTTTAAAGAGGGTTCTTCAATCTTCTATTTCACTAAAATCAAGTTACTGTTGGTCCATTAAGAGGTAGGAGAACCGAGTGGAGTCACTGTAATGATTACGTATTATTGCCTTTTCATTGATCTATTAAGTAGTGATTAGTTGAGTTGTTGATTAATACCAGCAATTTTTATTGTGGCAATAATTATCACTTGAAATAAGAACATAAGATAACTTGTTTTGAATAGTTGAGATTAAGCGTTCTTTTTTTTTTTTTGGGGGGGGGGGGGGGGGCCAGTTAAGTTTGTCAACACGCTATGAGTACATTGGTTACCAATGAAAACATAATTATTACCGCGGTACACGGGCCATTGATTTTTTGGGGTCTAGTTATTAAGATATGACCATTAGTACATGGGTTTTGGTTTTATCAATTCTCCATCATATTGTACTCGTTTTCACATCATGTGTGAATAAAATATAATATGATTTAAATACCAACCAACCAAAAAGGCTAAACATTCTTAAGCAACTAGTCGTGCCTTTATAAATAAATAAAAATTAGACCTAGGTAGCTCAACACTTATTCGCTTAAAAAAAGTTTCAACTATGATAATTAAGTCATTAATGGTAATAGAGATAATATGCATCACAGAGTTATACTTATTATAAATTGACACTAACTCGAATATTTCAATGTACAAAGGAAATTGCCAAAATGATCAACTACCATCATTTAAGCAATGTTAGCTATTCGAGTAGCAAATATATGTATCGAGGCGTTTAGTAGCAATTAACTGTTATAAATTAGCTATTAGCATATAACTGTCTAACCAACCAATTAAAGAATACGTGATCTATGTATTTGCTCTTCAAATTATCTAATACTTGAAATGCTACTTCTAATATCAGTTTTTGAATATTAGTTTTTAGCTAATTAGTATTATGACTTGATCAAATGTTAAATGTTGTATATTGCTAAATATAATACAGCCAGTTAAAAAAAAAAAAACCCTCCTCGAATTGCACAAAAACAGAAGTCGAATTTCAGATATTTTTCAAAATTAAATAGCCATTCAAGTTATATTTGGTGCAGTGTCTACATAAATAAATTCTTTAGAGGTCTTCAAAGGCAGTGAAGAAATATGGAATAGTGCGGAAAATGACATCAGAAGGCCAGCGGAGCGTTATATGCACAACTAGATGGATTTTTTCATTTTTGTGGTTAATCTCCATTGAATGTTTTATTGACTAAGCAGAAAAAGAAAAATATGTGATTTTTTTGCAAAAAAAAGAAAATGGAATCTAAGCAGAAAAATATTAATTTAATTACTCCCCCCCCCCCCCAAATGTTAGCGTTTTTGAAAAAAGAGTATCTTGTTTATGGTATTGTATCCGAAGTACTATTGACATGATAATAGATAAAGATTTTCCATCACAAATCTTCCATATTCATTAGATTTGATTATTTGAACTCTATACCTTTCATAAAAGAACAAGTGTTAAATTATTTAAACTAACTTATGTTGAAAATTGAATAAATTTGCCGTCAAGATAGATTTGACGACATCAAATATTTTTAAATATATGTTTACATGCATGTTTTGTAGTAAAATTAGCATATGTTATAAACAATAATAAAATAATTTTACCGAGGATAAAATTTATTTTTAACTATCAAATTGGTAGATTGTAAAATTACACTCTCCAAAATTATAGAGGATTTGAATTAAGTCAAATGAACCTCTTTTTTTTTTTTTTGATCAGCATGTCACATGAACTATCTCCACAAAAACGAAGTGCAAGTCAAATAAATAAAAAAAAAAATCAGCGTCCAAAAAAATATGAAATTGTCAAAATTCAAAATATTATAGCACACCACCGTGTCACCACCGTCAGTCAAAGCATGGATTTTTCTTGCTCTAATTTCAATTTCATAATTTTCCCTATTATTAATAATCAATATGTATATATTATAAATAAATTTTAGACCAAAAAAAAATATTATAAATAATTTTGAAGTATATTTTAATATTCCGTCATTATGATTTATGGGCATGTAAATTTGGAGGGATTAGGCGAATAATTGAGGGTGATTAACAAAAAGACAATGAAAAATTTGGTGTAGTTAGGGAAGATGAATTGGGATCTGCAGAGTCTGCGCTGTCTCCCAACTCCTCTAAAAATCCATCATTTTTCTGTCCTTTCATTTTCTCAATCTCATTTTCAATTTTAAAAATTACAGCTATTTGATTAATCTTAAACTAAATTCCCCCTCTTTCTCTCTCCTCCTTCCACTCTCTCTCTTTCTAGTCGTGCTTGCTTACCTCTGCAACTTGAATTCAGTTTTACTACTAGTTTTTCACATCCCAGAAGAAACCCAGAAAAAAGACCCTTCTTTTGGATGGGATTCCCCACATGGGCGTGCACACTAATGTTTGTACTTGTTGGGTTATTCTTTGCTTTCACACATATGCCCTATTATTGTTTGTTAGTAGCTTAAATTTTGTTAACTGTTGGTAATATTATCCTTATTTTTGCTCTTTTTAACTTTACAGAATCTTCTTCTTACCTTCCTAATTCTCCCTCCCAGAGGTCAAATAGTACAGTAATCCTCTCAGAATAAATTTTGGAAAGTTGTAATTTGAGGGGTTTCTGTTTTTGTCTTCGGAAACTATTGACAAACCCACCCCATCATAAGAAAGAGGTAAGAAGAATCATCAGTGCCTTCAAAGTTCAAACCCCCCAAAAAATAAAAAATAAGAAAGTCCTTAGCTGGTAATTTCCATGTTTGGGGCCTCCACCGCTCTCTTATAGTGGCTTCCTGAGGAGCCCTTAAACTCCCTCTCTCTCTCTCTCTCTCTCCATCTCTGTGTACTCTCTTGTTTTGATTTCTGCTCTTTGGTGCATTTTGGTGGGGAATGCTTGTTGCTTCAAGGTGGATTTGTGTTTAACTGTGGATCTGCTTCTGTGTGCCAAGCTTATTCAATATTTTGGGTTGTCTGGGCAGTGAAGTGTTGCATAATATCCACAGATTTTTCTTCTCTGTTGGATCTGTTTTTGGGCATACTAAATGCATACGGTGGGAAGTGTAATTTTTATTGGGTTGTGATATTTCTCAATTTTGGATCTGGGTTTCTCTTATTCTTTGATTTTTGAGGGGGGAAAAGCCAAAAAAAAAATAAAAATTTCTTGCTTTGGTGTGAGCTTTGTGAGGGGGCACAACAATGGTTCCTGGTATAGATATGAATAAATGGTGGGCAAAGGAGACAAGGAAGGGAACTCCTGTAGTAGTGAAAATGGAGAATCCCAATTATTCACTCCTTGAAATTGAATCCCCAGATCCTGCATTTGGGGCTGTGGATAAAGATAGAGGCAAAAATGCAAAGCAATTTACATGGGTTTTGCTACTTAGGGCTCATAAAGCTGCTGGTTGTCTTGCTTGGCTTGGGAATGGTGTTTGGTCATTGTTGGGTACCATTAAGAAGAGGTTGATTTTAGGGCAGGGTGTCACAATTGAGAACGATAAATCAACTAAAGGAAGAATGCTATATAGGGTGATTCTAGGGTTCCTAATCACTGCCCTTTTGTTCTTGGCTTTTGAGGTGATTGCCCACTTCAATGGCTGGCATTACTTCCAAAGCCACAGCTTGTACATCCCCCAAACTGTTGAGATTCAAGGTTGGCTCCATGAGATTTATGTCGGTTGGCTTAAGTTTCGGGCTGGGTATATTGCTCCATTGATCCAGTCTCTATCCAGCTTCTGTGTGGTTCTGTTCTTGATTCAGTCACTTGATAGATTGGTCCTTTGTCTGGGTTGTTTTTGGATCAAGATCAAGAAGATTAAGCCTAGAATCGAAGGTGAGCCCTTCAAATCAGATGATGCTGAGAACCCTGGTTCCAATCATCCAATGGTTCTAGTTCAGATTCCAATGTGTAATGAAAGAGAGGTAACCTATCCTTCTGTTATCCTTAGAATAAATGACTATATCATATAGTTTTAGTTTGATTATTCAATTTAGTCTTCAGAAGAGTAGATGATGCTAATATGATTGGGAATTTAACTTTTGGTACAGGTATATGAACAATCAATTTCAGCAGTTTGTCAGTTAGATTGGCCAAGGGACAGATTGCTGATACAAGTCCTGGATGACTCCGATGATGAGAACATCCAGTTATTGATCAGGAGTGAAGTATCAAAGTGGAGCCAAAAGGGTATTAACATAATTTACAGGCATAGACTGATTAGAACTGGCTACAAAGCTGGGAATCTCAAGTCTGCTATGAACTGTGATTATGTCAAAGACTATGAATTCGTTGCCATTTTCGATGCTGATTTCCAGCCCAACCCCGATTTTCTCAAACTAACCATACCCCATTTCAAGGTTTGCTTCAGAACTCAATATTTATAGTTTCAATTGTTCTGGATTAATAAGGCTGCACACATCCAAGTCCCCTAGGCTGGAGTCGGGGGAATTTGTTATGTTTGGCTTGTAAAGGTGGTGGTTTGCTGATTTGCAGGGTAACCCGGAGCTGGGATTGGTTCAGGCAAGGTGGTCTTTTGTGAACAAGGATGAGAATTTGTTAACCCGACTTCAGAACATTAACCTCTGCTTTCACTTTGAGGTGGAGCAGCAGGTTAATGGGGTGTTCTTGAACTTCTTTGGGTTCAATGGGACTGCTGGTGTTTGGAGAATCAAAGCATTGGAAGAATCTGGTGGCTGGCTCGAGAGGACAACTGTTGAGGATATGGACATTGCTGTCCGTGCGCATCTCCATGGGTGGAAGTTCATCTTCCTCAACGATGTGAAGGTAAAATCTCAAATAGCTTATCTGATCATGATATTGACATCTTAATCAGATGGCCTGCTGAGAGTTGGCTTGTGAATCTGTGTCCCGAAGTCTTAGAAAAAACAGAATTTTTGCTTACCCCAAAACGAAGGACTCTGAATTGCTAGGAATTATTCGCGGATCCTGTCAATATTCAGTTGTAAAATGAAAGGGTGTTCTTTTTCACACGGATCTTTCATTTTCCTTGCTTTCTTTTGTTCGAAAGCTGGAAAAATGAATGCCGCTAATCTGGAATTTGAAAACATCTATTTGGATTTGGCTGAATGAACATCATAAAGATCTTGAATTAAAGGTTAAATTTGGGGGGATTGGGGGAGGAATCAAATCTGGATAAATTAAACTGATATCTTAACTTTTGTGAGCTATTGACAACCCAATTTAAGTTCTTGACTTTGGCATTGTTTTCAGGTCCTCTGTGAAGTTCCTGAATCTTACGAAGCATACAGAAAACAGCAACACCGGTGGCACTCTGGTCCAATGCAGCTCTTTCGATTATGCTTACCTGCCATCATAACATCCAAGGTACCGTTCACTTCACCTTCACCTTCACCTCTAAGCCTTAAACAATAACTAACTCCTTCGTCAAAATGGCATCATGATAACCGCATTTTCTTCCCTCCTTTGCAGCTGTCAGCTTTGAAGAAGGCGAACCTCATCTTCCTATTCTTTCTACTAAGGAAGCTAATCCTGCCATTCTATTCATTCACATTGTTCTGCATAATTCTTCCCTTAACGATGTTTGTCCCTGAGGCCGAGCTCCCTATGTGGGTCATCTGCTACATACCCGTTTTTGTGTCTTTCCTAAACATCCTCCCCGCCCCAGGATCCTTCCCTTTCATCATTCCATACCTCCTGTTTGAAAACACAATGTCGGTCACAAAATTCAATGCCATGATCTCGGGGCTGTTCCAACTAGGCAGCTCATACGAGTGGATAGTCACAAAGAAGGCAGGCCGATCCTCAGAGCCAGACCTCGTAGCAATGGAAGAACGAGAAACAAAGGCGATCAACCAGACTCTGCTGTACCGGGGTGCTTCTGACAGTGGCCTTTCTGAGCTGACAAAATTGAAGGAAACCCCAAAACCAGACAAGAAGAAGAAGATGAACAAAATATACAAGAAAGAGCTGGCCTTAGCATTCCTATTGTTGACTGCAGCTCTTCGAAGCTTGCTGTCGAAACAAGGTGTGCATTTCTACTTCCTGTTGTTCCAAGGGATCGCGTTCCTACTGGTGGGTCTGGATTTGATCGGAGAGCAAATGAGCTAGAGCGGAAAAACTAACGCGGTACAGCTACAAATTTCAGATGAATAAACTTCCTCTGAGAACATTTTCCTTTTATAGATTCTTTTTTCTGTGGAAAACAAAATGGGTTAGAATTAGTTTGTTCATTCAATTTAGTCAGTCAAATTGCTGTGAATTGTTGGTGAGATAGGGTTCAAAGGGGGGTTTTGATTTGAAGTTGGGGAGACCATTCTTTTGCATTTGGATCATAAAAAGGGGAGAGTTTGTAGCTTGAATTTGTATTTAAGATGCAAATTAAGGTATAGATTTGAGTGATGCTGGCCGGGATTCAGATCCCCTACCAGATGTATAAACTATGATGATGAATTTGTATATTTTGCATTGGATCTCTCTCTTCTGTATCTCTATTTTTGCACCTATTTAGTGTTGTGTTATTTTAATGACAAATAATTTAGGGTTTAATTAATTAATTAAATTAAATTAAATGGTGCTTGTTAAGGTACTGTGTCGGCAGGCAGTTGAATTAAAAGGGGGTTTAAGGTCAGTCTCTTGCTTTGGTGTCTTTATTTCTTATTTTCTTTTTTTTTGGGGGGGGGGCGGGTCGCGGACTCCCCCCCCCCCCCCCCCCGCTCATGATAATATTTTCCTATGGACCGCAAGGAGAAAAGAAAATGTTCTCTTCCATGTCCCATTAGCATAAAAGCACTTGAAATATCAGAAGCAAAATTCAATAATTTCTTTTTTTTGGGGGGGGGGGGGGGGAGAAAAAAAAAAGGAAGATATTCATCAAACATGAATGAGCCTCCCAGCATCTACAAGGAAAATTTGACTAAATGAACTACATACAATCTTCACTAAGTAAATTATGTCTTACAAAATCTAACTTGGTACACATTGAACATTCATCTTCTAAATCGTTGTTTTCCGATACTACAGTATAAGGAAAATATCCACAAATATGTCAAATACACCTTCAAAATATGAACCTGTTGATTGAGTGTAGGTTCCGTGAATGAATATCAATCTGACATGAAGTCTTGTATTTGATTTGTCAGATTCCATTGAAAAGTCTTACTGTAACGTCCAATTGATTCACCCTAAAACCAACAAGCAAAATAACCAGAAAACTACACAAATAGGACCACCATAAGCTAAAAATCCCATATAGTTACAGAGATTAATTGCACGACGAGATTCTTAGATCTCACAATTGGGGAGGCTATTCATAATAAAAATAAAAAAGCATAGATTATACATCTAAACCTAAACAAAGCTAAAAAAAGAAAAGAAAAGGAAGCCTATATGAGGACTACTATTTTTTCTTTACTGAATTACTTCTGTTAAGTGAAATCATCGATCCCATACAAAATCAGTGAGATATGAGATGTCAAACTAAATGATCTAACAACAAAAAAATAGTTTTAACTAACTTTTAGACACTGTTTCATATAAAAAAATTACAGATATTAATTAATTAGATCAGAAATAGGGTAAGGGCTGCAATAAATGAGAAATCCCCAGACCCCAGGCAGGCACTAGGCAGCAGTATCATGTCAACTGCAGTGTGGAATGTGGATCCTTACTTGATGTCTGATCCTTTCAGCATATTCTCTTCTTTCTCTCTCTCTCTCTCTGTGTCTGCCCTTTCACAAATTACAAGCAATGTCCAGTTGCCTCTCCTGTCCGTTGAGCAAGGAATTTTCATCAGCTCTATTTATTATCTTCTCATGAATCCTTTGATTTTCTTATATTTTTATGCCAACAAATAAATGGCTACAACTGAATATATATGACTATGTGAGCAAGGCTTGACGTCAATTACCTGGATTTTATGATGTATGAATTAGGATGATGAGCAAAGCTATCTATTTTTCTTCTTTGGTTTAGCTAGCAATATTCAATTTTAACTAATCAAATCAAATATCCATTAATTCAATTAGTAAAATTATTAACTCTAATACAAAACTTAAAATTATTTTTATCAATATTATGAGGGCCTATTGTTTTCGTTGGTAAATTGGAATTGGTAAAATAGTGAAGTTGGTTGAGGTAGTTTGAAGTGGATTGAAGTTGGTTAAAGGAGGTTGAAGTTGGTATATTTTTTAAAGTTAATTAAAATAGTGAGAATAAAATGGTAAAGGAGGTAACTTGAAGTGGATTAAGGTAAATTAAAATTAATTAAAGTGAGTTAAAATTATTATATTTTTATTAAAATAAATTAAAATAAATTAAAGTGAGTTAAAATTAATAAATTAAAAAAAGAGTAATAAAAAGAATAGTCCTAAGTCTAAAAGTAATATAGTCTAGCTTTATCTATTTAATAGAAAATCATGATTTGATGTGACAAACACACATGCAGGTCCAGAAAATAAATACTGATATGTCACTGATTTACAGGTAAATAAAGAGTACATAATCCATGAACATTTTGCCAAACTTCAAACAGTTAAAGTGAATAATTTCTGAAGTGTCTTTTCAAATACTATGGCCTGCTTTTTTCATAGATTAATTTTAAAATATTTATTTTAATCTATTTTAATCTACTTTAATCTATTTTAATTAATTTTTACTATTTTAATCAAGTTTAATTTATCACATAAAAAAATTTAGTCCATTTTAACCTACTTTAATCTACTTCAATCCACCCTAACCTACTTTAATCTACATCAACCTACTTTACCTTTTCATTCATCCCAATTTACCTAAAAAAAACAGATCCTATATCTTTTCCCGACACAAACGTGTACATCCTCCCAATATTTGTACAAAATTCTAAAATTACTAAATTGCGGATCACTTTTTTCAATATAACAACTATTTCATATTAGGTCTTCCGTAAATAACTTGTTTAATATAAAAATAAAACTGTATATATCTTATTTTAGTTCAATTCTTTTCCGTCGTGTCCTGCACATAACTTAGAGAAGTGTCCTTTGTTTTAGCATGATTATAAAAATTTTCTACCGACACACAACTCTGGCCCTGACAGTCTCTCAATTTGGGATTCTTTTCTCGTTGAGCACTCAAAATTT
>JACYFF010019584.1:120110167-120179146 GCA_017589665.1 Selenicereus undatus | reverse complement strand
GGGGGGGGGGGGGTGACTAGGGCCTTCCCATTTACAAACTTAATTTTTTGTCCAAAGAATTATGAGAGAGTAGAATGTTTGGACATCTAGCTAATGATGGCAATGGAGAAATTATGTCGGAAATTATAGAGATAAGTCGGTCTATTTTGATTGATATTTGATATGATCATATGGTCTGTTCACTAACAGTTAAATGCATGATTATTTTCTTATATTTATGTCTCCGTCTAAATAATTCATAGATTTGTAAGTAAAGATACTACATTTAATAGTTTAATTATCCATTATATCAGGGTTGAGTATCTGTCTAAAATTTAAGTGAAACTGTGTATCATTGTCTAATTTACGTATGATTTGATCTCAATTTTTATGATATAATTTTCAAATATTTTACCGTGCAGTTAGTTGATTTTAAAAATGAAAGGGGATAATAATTGTTTAATAAATTTTTAACTGAATGAGTTCACTTTAAAGTCAAGTTTTCGATAAAAATTTCTAAGGAATTTTCTTTTGGTGTTTAATCATCTATTTGACTAAAGATATAAGAATATATCTTAATCACACTAAGGGCCTGTTTGGTTGGAGGAAAAGGAATGGAACTTGATACCTTTAGGTATCAAGTTCTCATACCCATTGTTTGGTTGAGTCTCCAAGTGTATGGGACTTGATACCCAAGGGTTTCAAGTTCCCCCCATTCTAGTGGGACTTGATTCCCCCCATTTTGGGAGGGTTTCAAGTCCCATTCCCCATTTTAATTAAAAATAATATTTATTTATTTATTTATTTATTTGTAAAGTGTCATGTGAGATTTAATTTTTCTTGCACCAAAAAGTTTACTATATAACTTTTTTTGTAAATTATCATACTTTAGAATTTTTTTATTTTTGAATATTTGTACTTTTGCAATTTTGTAATTTTGTAATTTTTATCTAATTTTCATTTTGTATTTTATTTTTTTATTTTTTGTACTTAATTTTTTATTTTTATTTTTTAATTTTTTAATTTTTTAATTTTTTAATTTGCTAGTTTTTTAATTTTTAATTTTTTGTATTTTGTATTTTCTAATGTTTATTTTATTTTTTTATTTTTACATTTAATTTCTAAATTATTTATTTATTTGTTTTTTTTTCTTTTTATCTTTTGTATTTTATTTTTTATTTTTTATTTTTTATTTTTTGTGTTTAATTTTTTATTTTTTATTTTTTATTTTTTATTTTTGTTTTTAATTTTTAATTTTGAAATTTTGAAATTTTTTGTATTTAATTTTTTAAATTTTCTATTTTTATTCCAAAAAACCTACAGAAAATTCAAAGAAATAAAAAATAAAAAAATAAAAATAAAAAAAAAATAAATAATTAAAAATAATAAATAAATAAACAAATAAATAGTAAAAACAAATAAAAATAAATAAATAAATAAATAACAAAAAATTAGAAAATCTAAAGTAAATAAAAATAAATAAATAAATAAATGATAAATAAATAATAAATAATAAATAATAAATAATAAATAATGAAAAATACATAATAAATAAAAATAAATAAAAAATAAATAAAATATAAAAAATAAAAATTAAACAAAAAATAAATACAAAAATAAAAAATAAAAAATAAAAAAGTAAAAAATAAAAAATTTAGCCACGAAAAGAACAGAGCCTAATAATATGTTTTTTAGATTAAAAATATTAATATTAATATAAAAAGGTAAAAATAAAAAATTTGATTTCATTCCTTTATTAAACCAAACACATGATTTCAAAGAATCAAATTCCATTCCATTCCTTCTTGATTTCAAATCCCATTCTATTTCATTCCACTTCAAGTGAACCAAACATGCCCTAATTATGAATGAATACTGCCGTAATCAACGTCTATCTCAAATACAAGACCTGGAGCGAGAAACACGTCCATGTTGATTAATTAATTAATCTTGTTAGTATCTTTTCGGTGGGTTTTAATTTTATTATATGGACAGACCCAATTCAGCTGAGCCTACTTGGCTGACATGTGTCGAAATGACACCAGCAAATTAAATCAAATCTTAATAAATAGTGTTTTGGTGTAAAACTCCCCATCGATCACATGCACAACATGCAAATGTCTTGCACTGTATATAATGAACATTCAATTGATTGCAATACTTGTAATTTCATAAAAATATATTATTTTGCTCTGTTGAAATTACATAATTGAATATTCTAATTGGAACACCATATTTGATTAGACTGACTGACCACCTTTTTCCCTCCCATGAATGTTGCGTGATTGCCGTTGTATTGGATGAAAGCACCCCAATCCCTCATACTTTCCAATTCCTTTTTAAAAATATTTTAAAATTTTATCCATCAAAACTATTTTTAACCTTTTAGTTAATACAATGATTTTGTCTTAAGTTACCATAAGAATGCGAAATGCAACGAGCTTTGGCCCGATACCTCCCACCTTTTGAACTGTCAAATATTACTGAGTACTCCTAAATAAGGGTTTAATAGATCAAATAACTCGCACTTATTCGTTGGGAAAACACACACACCCATTTTAAGAGTTATATCATATGCTTGATACAAGTGAAAAAGGGTGGAATGCATAATTCAATTGGTAGAGATCCAATGGTAAAATAGCTAGCAAACATAATGGTAGTTAGTTCTAGGTAATTGTGGTTGGTCATGAAGTGGGTACCTAATGGCCCCATATTTTTTAATTTGGTGTTGAATCCAGCAATGGAGAACATCAAAAGGTGCTTTGAATCTAACAAGAAATGCAACATCTCCACTACTACTTCCTTTCTTTTTACATTTGTCATATGTTGTTCTCATTAACATTTGACTATTCCAGCCATATGACGAAAGGCTTTCCATTTCCATGTATAAGGTTCTCATATCTCATTGTAAGGGTGGTTTTCTTTCTATCACTTCCTCTCCGGCAGATTATGGATGTTCTTTGCTAAAAATGTAAAAGCATGCATGGCCCATAATCTCCAAGGTTTTAAACGACACTTCTTCATCATCGGGAAAAAATTACATTTTTGTCGAATCTGATTGGATATAATTTAATGACAATATAATTTGTGCAATTAACATTGTAGTCTATCGAAAAAGAAGATGACCTCTTAATGTAATTAGGGTTACATACTTCGTGAGATGAAGGCAATTTTTTGAGCTTCATACTCGCATATAGCTACATATATAATATTAGAATTAGATCATTTACCACTTTATTTGGAGTATAATTAAGGTAAGATGCTTCTTAAATAACAAAATACTCTAAGACTTGTGTAAGATAGTTATTTTTAATATCTTTCTATGCAATTGCCTCGTGTCACAGCTTAGTCACAGATAAAAGAAAAAACAAAAAAACAAACAAACTATCTTGTTCATAAATCTATAATAAAGTATATTTTTGATGAAAAAACAGAGACATATGTTATAAGTGTAATTGTATTGTGAGCTCAACTCAAATCTCTAACATTAAATTTCAAATATATTGCTAGTAAAACTAACCACCAAAGGGGGGTGGTTCAACGGGAGATGAGATATGGGACAATCTCCCTTACCCTATTTCACCCTCTCTTTCATCCATGTCTTCTCTCACCGAAGGTATTCACAAGAGATATAGACTCTAAGGTAGGCTAACTCACTATTGTTAAAAAAAAAAAGGTAGTAAACCCATTTTTGCTTTCGAGAATAATATAGTTTTATCAATATTGAGATGATCTAAACAAAGGGCAGAAATAGGACAGGTTAAAAAGCTCCACCATTATACATATAAAACATTATCTTAAATCATCAACTAAATAGTCTCAGTCTCAATAAAAATTTACATATGAGATACTTAACGCAAATGTCTCACACAAACACAAGTAAAAATAAACCAACGATTATAATATATTTTTAGACGTACAACTCAAGACATGTACGTTACTTAGATATTCTTTTAGATCATACACCACAAACAATGAAGGAATTTTTGTTGAGATTTTAAAAAATTACTGAGTAACAACCCGAGTCTGTAAACTCTAAGCTATCATACACACAAGTTGCAAGTAGAATCACCACACACCTCAATTGAGCTTAGGTTTCCATAGTTGCGTACAATACAAATTATTTTCATAGGTTTTGTAGATGTCAGTAAACAGGGAGTGAGGGGGCCTACACCTAATGTAGTAGAGATGGGACAATCTTGGCTGTGTACAGTGAGATTCTTTTGGGGCAGTTGAACCGCTTAAACAGCAGGCAGAGGCAATGCAATAGAGAAATCTATGCAGAAATGAGATATTCTATTTTATAGTACACTAGTGTTTGTTTGTTTGGTGTGGTTGGCAATGTATCAATCTTGATTCAGTTATATAATCATATGATTATCATAATTGACACCCAAAAATTGATTTATTCTGTGAATTTCTGTGCCAAATGCCAATGCCCCTCCTCTGTTTCCCAGTCTGATTGATTGTGGGGTTGGCTGTCTCTGTTAGGTGCCATGGCTTTATTAGTTGAGATCATGTCTATTCTTGGATCATGATTCATGAGTTGCAATAGACAAATCTATGCAGAAATGAGATATTCTATCCACGTTAGTCTTGCTTGGAGTCTGCAATGGGCTTTGGTCTCTAAAAACAGTCTCCAATAAATACCAATGTTTTTGGTCTCCGATCTTGGTCTCTAATTAAAATTGGAGACCAATTTTTTTTTTTTCGGTCTCTAAATTCCGGTCTACAATGGACCGGATTCTTGTAGTGTATACAATTTAAATGTAATTTTTGTATGAAGTAGTTGAACGATAAAATCAATATATTTTTATTGGGCCGTTTTATACTCTATTCATGTTTTTTAAATATATTTTATACTTTTTAAGATGAAAAGGTTTTATGAATTTTAATTAAATGATGAAACAATTCCTTTTATACTTTTTACGATGATTGACCATACAATGCACACTCTTTTTGTAATTATACAATGCAATTTTTTATATGAGATGATCTTATATTTATACCATAAAGTTAATATTAATCTAATTTTGTTAGTTTAAGGTGAGTGCACGCTCGACCTCTGTATTACAATTACATTATATGAGTTAATTTTATCTTTTGTGTGGGATGAAGTTGTGCAGCCAATTAGGTCTTCAAGTCTAGGTTCCCCTCAAGCCGCTAAGTCCTGTTCGAGACAAATTTATATTTATTTGTTACGATGAAATCATGAAACATTTCAAATATTTACATCGACTCCAATAGACCTATATAAAAAAAAATTATGAAAACTTTTTTACAGTCGACCACAATAATCGTAGCCCGAATTTTAAAAAATATCACACCACTCTATAGTAATTTTTATTAATAATAATAGCCTAAATGTAGCAAATTAAACACAATATAAGCCCTAATATTCCCCGACGAAATGGCGAGCCCGAAAATAACAAAATTAACCCAAAATACAAGCCCGTCAGCCCAGCCCAACGACTACAATCTCAGCAGCCCAGTCAATTGCCACAGGCCCAACAATCAATTTGTTGTTCAGAAGCCCACAATCTCAGCTGCCCAGTCAATAGTCACAGGCCCTCTTAGCAAAATGTTGTTCAGAATCCCAAACGTTTTACCCACAGAACCTCAAAGCCCATAAAAAGAAGCCCAAACAATGGTGGTTTTGGAGGGCCGAGTCTACAAGCTCTGGTCCATCTTATATAATTTATAGATTTTGAGCATGATAAGAATTTCCCCTTTTATTATTCATCTTCCTCATACTATTTTGTACAAATTCAGGATCTGTGTATTGAATTACTTCACTGACCTAAAGGGTTTGAGAACGATAAATCAATATTTTTTAAGTCGATACTTGTAAGTTATTATTTTTATCCATATATTTTCAAAATGTATCTTTTAAAATGCGTGAATGATAAATTTATTTTCATGCCTTTACTTTATGGAATAAGTTAACATAAAATAAAATATCTAAAAGTAGAAGGGCTTTTCATTAATTATTTGTTTTGATATTCAACTTGTTTTGACCATACGTCAATAGAAGTGTTTAGTTTTTGCCCTATACATTTATTTACCTCATAGGCCTGTTCTTTTGTTCGTAAATATAGGTTTGGAAATAGGTAAAGTTGGTTGAGATTGGTAGAAGTTGATATTTTTTCTGTTAAAATATGTTGAAGTTGGTATATTGTTTTTATATGATGGGCTGAAATTGAATTTTTTTTGTTAAGAGAGGTTAAAGTTGAAATTTTTTTGTTAAAATTAGTTAAAATTGATAAATTGAGATTTACCAATAAAAAGAACATGTCTATAGGGGAACTTCTTCCCCTATCTCAAGCAGTCGTTTTTGTTGAAAATTACATGTTTATCTTCTTCTTCTTCTTTTTTTTGTTTTTTTTTTTAGGGTTGGCCCATATACTTTAGCAAGTGGATTGACTATAACAAGTACATAAAAGGGCAGCCCGGTGCACAAGCATCCCGCGTTCACGCAGGGTCCGGGGAAGGGCCGCACCCCAAGGAGTGAATTGTAGGCAACCTAACCTGACTTTGTCAGTGGTTGATTCCACGACTCGAACCCGTGACCTTTTGGTCACACGGAGACAACCTTACCGTTGCTCCAAGGCTCCCCTTCAACTATAACAAGTACATAGAGAATCAAAAAGGCTGGCCTTGAGAAATTATATTAACTGCCGTGTTGGCAAAGCGAGATCCAAATCTAACCAAAATAATTGTCTCTTGCATCAAATCCAAATTTTATATAAATATAAAAATGCTTTTTTAAATTATTTGGTGTCCAGATATCCCACATGGCACTTCTTTCAACTTTGATTGACAGATCCATAGGAGGTGGAACGTCCAAATGAAACTAGTTTTGATTAGCTTTTCAACTTTTAGTTCCGTCTCTTTCTTTTTCTTTTTTTTTTTTAAAGTGAGGAAGTGTTGATTGATTGAATATCATATATCATAAACAATAACGTAATATTTGATTGGATGTAATGTAATAACAATGTAATACAATCAACTTTGCATTGTAATCATGATTACTTAGTTTGTAGTAATCATAATTACAAGACAGTTATTTTATTACAATATCATCATACAACCAAACAAGGTAATGAAAATACAATTACGGACTTGATTGCATTACAAGATTGATTACATCTAACCAAACACTACATGTATCATATGCAAAAAAAAAATTGTAATTACTAAAATAATAAAATAAATATTTTGAAAGCGATTTTTTTTGTAGAAAAAAAATCTAAAGAAAAGATGATGACGGAAAAAACTTACTGGAACTCTTGCAAACACTTTTCTTCCCTAATTGAGTTATCCAAAATTTGTCAAATAAAAAAAAAATCAGTGATTGACAAAACATAATTCCACCGTCATCTTCTTCCTTTTTCAATCTACTTTTGCCCATCCATTACCTTTCTTCTTGTCTAATTGTTGTATTATGAGCGTGTGATGGTTGGTTTTTGGCCATCCTACCCACTTTGTCTACCATTGTTATTTATATGTATTAGCTAATATATTTTATCTTTTAAGTAGTGGTTGTCTTTTCAGTTGTGAGAGTTATTTTCTCTCTTCAATTGTGAAAGTTTTATTTTTGTGATTGATATAATTTGTTTTTGCGTGCAAGAAATAAATTATTAGACAATTGCAAAACAACTCCTCAATGGAATTCAACATTTCAAGCACAATCTCTTATGTTAGAAGAATTTATCTCTTCAGAAGACTATATATACTAAATCAGCAAATCTACTACAAATAAGATGTTAACATAGAATTGTGGATATCTACCCATGCTATATCGAGAAATAGTGATCGTGGGAAGAAAAACAATCAACGGGTATAAAAGTAGTTATTTTGGAATGGAAATTATATTTTGATATTAGAGTTTATATTTCTTGTGTTCGATATACATTGTAGGTGTTGCATGACTAATTATTTAATGAATTCTTCCATTACCTAGCAAAAAAAAAAAGAAAAGTGATTGATATGAATAGTTGATTTAAATATTCTAGATTGCAAAATTGACTTAAAATCATATTTGACCTTTTTTTTTTTATAACTAATACAAATCGAATCACATTCAATACATACATACATGCATATATATATATATATATATATATTATCTTATACTTTCTTAGGTAGTTAATCACACATTCACTAAAAGCTTTATACAGAATTTATCTAATACACCGATTTTGAAATGTATATAAAAAAAGATAGGTAGGCCGGTCCATACTAGACCTTCACCTAATGGATATTTGACATTTGTTCGAATTAATTTCACACAAGCGTAACTGTTTGTGGTTGAAGTAGCATCCACACATCTCATTTGGTATGATGATCGAGAATAGAGTGACAGACTGCGGCTAGGCCATAGAGTTTTTGTTAAGTAAGAAGCTATTTTCATGTGAAAGTTTTAAAACATTTACCTTACTCATAGTGTTTATTATAGTTGAGCTTTCACTTTGATAATTTTATTGTCCTTTTCTCATGTCTACCAATGAATAAAGATCCCGGTGGAGGTAAGATTGCCCATATATAGATCTCCTCAGATCTTATGAAAGCGGAACTCACACTGGAAAGTTGTGGTAATGGTGTTGTTTTCTCATCTCTACCACACATGTTGCTCAATAATACGATACACATACCATAAAAAAAGTAGCTAAATTTTACTTTTTTTGATACAAAAAAGAAAAAACGTAAAGATTACTATAGATAGAATATAAATTCGTATCTTAATAACGAAACATATAATAAAATCTTTTTATTTAAGCATGAAATTTGAAGATCAATGATTAAATTACTACTGATGATAATCAATGGCTATGATCTTTAGGTTAAAGTTGTAAAATAATTACTTTGTAATAGGTGGAGAAGACATAATTAGCCTGAGTTTCTTTCCCAAGAGTAAAAAGTTACCCAATCAAACATCAATCACTAATTGCATGAAATTCAGTCATAACTAAGGTACGATTAAATCCATTCAACTAATGAAAGTTTACACAAATTAAAATCCATTCAACTAATGAAAGTTTACACAAAAATTAAATTAAAACATTTTTTTCATGTTTATGTCATTGATATTTTAGGAATATAGGATGCATTGTATTGTACTCTGCACCTATTCTGTTAAAATTTCTACATGGTTTCGACTTAGCAATAATTTTGAGCAAAATGGGTCCCAGCAAAGGAAAAGAAAAATCCTGAGTCAAATATTTGTAAGTAATTTTTCTAATCACATTATGTTTGCTGTATTTTCTGGAAAATAAAAATATTTTTTTACATATTTTTATATGGGTTTGATCAAATCGGTCTCTCTAAGATATTTATATATTTAGAAATAATACTGTATACTGAATATCTTCAAATCCTGCAAAGGTGAAACCTATACTGAGCGTTATTGTTGTATAAGTCAATTCTTAGTAGCAAAAATAAAAAGCTAAAGTAGATCAGAGTAAAAGTGAACCTTCTAGGACAATTTAATCGACTAAATATTTGTTGTTTTACGAGGATAATAAACGTTTGATCATTTATAAGTTGCCCCTACTTAAATCTAACAAACACTTTTAAAAAAAAAAAAGCATAAATGTGTTGATAATATATTGATACTAGCAAGGTCAACTTTAAGAGTGCCCCCGACACCGACAGGAAAATTTCTAAGGGAAAAAGGAAACATAAAAACGAAAACAAAAATAAAAAGAAAGAGAAAAACAAAAATAAAAAATAAAATAAAAACGAGAACAAAAAGAAAAAGAAAGAAAGAAATCATGTATGATTTTATGACCAAGTGTAGTTGAGGGTGTCGGTGGTGTCAAAGTTGCACTCTTGAGGAGTACACTTGCTCTACCTTAATCCCACTATTCTGCTCCAGTAGTCGTCAGTATTCACCACTCTCCGCTACCTATTTGTCTCTCCTCCATCTCCATCCTCATCTCCTCAATTCGATCATCATTAATATTTTATCTCCAAGCAACCACTTCTGAAACCAATCCAACATCCCTTCTTTATAAACCCCATTGCTTTTCTGCCAAAGTTTCTCAATCACATCTTTCTGGGCCTTCGGGGTTTGTTCATTTTGAGTTGGGTGTTTTGAGAATGCAGAGATTTGAGACAGAGCATCCCAGAGAGAAGAAGAAAGAGTCTTCAAATTGGGTTTTTGTTCTTCGCAATTGGATCTCTAGTGTTATGGCGGATCCAAGGCAGATTCTTGCCGGGTTTCTTACTGTCACTATGTTTGTTATGCTTGCTCATATGATCAAAAGGGAGCATTTCGATTCTCACACTCAGGTGGGTAATTGATTTTTTCTTTGATTTTCGTTTTTCTTACATGAGTTTCCATGATTATCCTCGTGCATTGTTAGGTTTTTGCTGAATTAATCCGGTGTTTTTCATTTTATCCAACAATCTTAGTTGATATTTTGCTTGGTCTTATTTATGTACATGTATTCACACATGGGTTGTTCTTTTAGTTAGTAAAATGTGATGCTTAATCTAATCATTCTTAAACCTTTGCAGTGATTGAACCCCCAATCCTTGATCAAATCTACTTCCTAGTTTACTCTTATTGAAATTTATATCTGGGAAGCTTGATGGCCTTTACAAACTTAATGTAATTTGGCTTATAGTAAACCTGATTTGCTTCCCTTGATCTCTGTGAATTTGACTTTTAGTTGAAACAAAGATTGATGATTATCCTCTTCTAATTCATGGGTAGTGAGGCAAAACCATGTTTCTGTTCTCATTTCCTTATGTATTGAGGTTTCTTCTTGTTTTCCATGAAGACGAAGCTGTCAACATCTCAGAAAGCTCCTTTTGAAGGAGAAAGGATTGCAGAGCAGACTATTGAATCAAGTGATGGGCTGTGGAGAGATGATGCTCCCGAGCTAAAACCATGTTGGTCGAACCCAAGTTCAGGTAATAATGTTAGACATGGATTTCATATTTGAACATCTGATATGGATTCTATAATTTCCAACTAATTGATGATTTTCTCCCACTACTCACTTTTACAGAAGATGCATTTCAGTCTGATGGATATGTTACTTTCTCCTTGACTGATGGTCCTGAATACCATGTCTCACAGGTAACTAAACAACCCTTTTTTTTTTTTTTGTGTAGGATTGAACGTGATAGTGTAAGTGCAGAAAATAAGCTTTTCATCTGTTGTATTTGCTAGAGAGGTGATATCTGTTTAAGTATCTGTGTTTTGAGGAGAGATTCATAGTGTCCTTGAATGGGTTAAGGTTTGGATCTTTAGCTACTCAATGTTGGTAGTGATCAACAATTTAACTTGCCCAGGAGCAGCAACAGTGGTATATCACCTGTATAAGTTTGCAAATTATAGAATAAAGGTGTATAACCTTCATCATGTATAAACTAAAATGTGCTAAGCCAAAGTAGTTCACATGGCAAAGTTGACGAATCTCTAATGGCTGCTGTGTAATGCTGTCCAGTTCAATTGAGAGTTGCTCATTACATTCTTCATGAAGTTATTTCTCACTTTCATCCATGGTTTCCATCCCTTCTCATTTTCCTCGGCTTCCTGAGCTGTCTGCTTGCTTTATTAGGTCTAACAAAGTACTGTTAGATTTAAATGGGAAGTTTAGCTCTTCCTTTTTTGATTTGGCAGATTGTGTAGATAGTCTATTCTTGGGTTGTAAATAGTTGTTGTACAGTGCTCACTGTGCAGCTCAGATTTGGTTCTTAATATAATTATATGTCCTTTTCCTTATCAAAAAAAACAAAGTTACTGTTAGATTTAAAGGTTTCTGCTGCTACGTACCTCTACTGGAGTCCGGAACTCCGATAATATAACATGGACAGATATTGAGGTGATTGTTAGTAGATCCCTATGGTTTGTTTTCTTTATTAGGTCTAACAAACTCCCCAACTCCCCCCCCCCCCAAAGGGGAAAAAAAGAGAGGTACCTGCATAAGAAGTGCATAGGCATTGGACTCTGTTAGTGGCACTCTATGTATGTTCATCTTGTACAAATGAGCGAGATTTATAGGCACAACACAATGACACAAACTAATGTTTATAGGTATGGAAGTGATAGAGAACTCTCAGCGTCAACAACATTTCTATTCTGTGTCAGTTCTTCGTGTTCGAATCTTATGTAGGTGATAATCCTTTTATGCAGATTGCTGATGCAGTGGTAGTGGCAAGAAGCCTTGGTGCAACTCTTGTGCTTCCTGATATCAGGGGAAGCAAACTCGGGGACAAGAGGTCTGTGATCAAACTCTGCAGTATATCTCCCCCATCCTCCAAGTTCGATTGGTGTTATTTTTCTCATTGCATCCTGGGTTTCTTGGCTCTTTGTGGTGTATTCTTGCTTCTGTTAACCCTTTCTTGTTAATAGTAATTGGCTACAAAGAAATAACAGGTAATCATTGTCGACTGGATGCTTGCCTGTCTGTTCTTGTTCATGTGATCACCAGCCCACCTTCTCTTCCGATTTATTACGAACACTTCCAAAATCACCCCTCTTTACATTCAAGGCAAAAGTTTCATATGCAAACCACAGTTTGGACTTGATAGAGATGCTATTTTTATTGTTTACAGGATATGGAGAATATATTACTTTAAAGGAAAAAAAAGAAGAAGATGTGGAGGATATATTACTAAACATAAAAAGGTCAAATAAGATAAAAGAAGTGGGGGCCCCCCCCCCCCCAACCAAAAAAAAGACACCAAATCAGTGCCCTATCCTACTACTAGTTGATTGCTTGCAAAAATTGAAGGGTTAAGACCATAGGTAGATTGGAGTTTCAGCTGTATTCTGGTATTAATAAATGAAGTCTTGAATACTTCTTGGGACCTAAATTGGATTTGTCCTATGGTAGTCTAACAGGAATGCTAATGCTTCAGAGTTGTACAAGACTTGATCCTTAATGTCTGTCATAACATGCAGGGATTTTGGTGATGTTTATGATGCTGAGAAATTCGTGAGAAGCTTGTATGGGGTAGTCAGAGTAGTAAAGGAACCGCCTTCAAAAATGTCAACCAAAAATCTTGCAGTCGTGAAGGTTCCAAATCGTGTTACTGAAGACCATATTGCGCTCCACATTGAACCAGTGTACAAGAAAAAGGGCAACATAAGGCTAGCTACATATTTCCCGTCGGTAAACATGAAGGCATCCAGGGAAAAAAGCGACATCGACTCTGTTGCCTGTATGGCTATGTTTGACACATTGGAGTTGCAGCCAGCGGTCCGTGGAGTTGTTGACTCAATGATGGAACGACTAAGAACGTTGAGTCGGAAGTCAGATGGCCACTTCATTGCGGTGGATCTGAGGACTGATGTTCTAGAGACTAAGGGTTGTCAAAAGCGAGGTGATTCTGGACCAAAGACTTGTTATGATGCCAGTGAGATTGCAGAATTTTTGAGAAAACTTGGTTATGGTAAGGATACCACAATCTATTTGACCCAATCCAGATGGGATAGCAGTCTCGATGCTCTGAAGGAGTACTTCCCCAAAACTTACACAAAGGTATGAGGCTCATAGGATTTGCCCTCCACTGTCTATGAACTATTTGAATTTGAAGAATTAAATGAAATTAATAACTGAAGATGAGCAATTAGAGACGATGGCAACGTGGCGTTTAAACATAAATCTAATCCATCTTCTGTGGTTATTCTTTAGTGAGATCTGACAATTTGTGAAACTAAGGGTGCGCCGGATCAAAAGTAAAATATCCGAAAGATGGAGTGTCAAGAACTTTGGGCAGTTTAGAATGGAAAAATGAGTAGTATTTTAGGAGTTCCAATTGGAAGTTAATGAGATTCATTCAGGTAAAGTATTCGCAATTGTAATTGAGATACTCAAATTTCTTTACTATTGTTAAGCAGCTTCTTAGTGTCCGTGGATTCATAATTTTTTTTTGAGGGTTTTTTTTTTTTGGGGGGGGGGGCGCCGGGGGTCTTTGTTGTTGTTCAATAATGTAGTTCACCACTTGCTCTTATCCATGTTCACTGAGTAGCTATGTTGCACTTGGGTATTAGTATCCTATAAGGTACAGAGTAGGTGTTGGACTCACCCATTTCCTTAAAAACATTCTAATTTGAAGATAATCAAATATCTTGTCCTGCGTACATTACTGAGCTTCTGATATTAGTGTTTGAGGTGAAATGACATTGATGAGTATGAGTGACATAGCTACATGTTTCTACATAGGATGTGGGATACGAAATGTGGTCTGTGGTACTTTCATTTATTAACTGTTGCTGCTACTAAATATTGCAGGAGGGTATAATGCCAATGGATAAAAAGCAACAGTTCCTTGATGCAGAGGCCCCCACATTAGAAGAAGTTATTGACTTCTACATCTGTTCCGAAAGTGATGTCTTTGTACCAGCCACCTCTGGCCTGTTCTATGCCAATGTAGCCGGAAAGAGGATCGCTTCTGGCAGGACTCAGATTCTCGTTCCGGCTGATATATCGGCTGCTTCGGCTTCACCAGAGAAATACCTCTCTCATTATGTCACTAAAAAGAACCACTTGGCTTATTCATGCTTCTGTTCTGCTGACAATAGTTGATGAGTAATTTGTCGAAGAAACAGCATCAACTTTGATCTTTTGGAGTGCCCAGGATTGCTGTTATCTCAAGTTTGGGTGGATCATATCATTTTAGGAAGAAGATGAAGGATGAAAATGAGCGGTTGGTTCAGGTTATTTGAATTATTTCAGGTTCCGGATGTGGCCTTAGCAAGACATTGAGGCCAAAAAGTTCTTTTAGATATAGAGCTGTTTATATGTTTGATTGTCTTCTAAGTTGTATTAGTATTTATTCCACATTTGTAAACAATGGGATCGAGACATGTCAGTTTTGTGGAGTTGTGGCTTATTTCGTAATGTACTGGCAAATTTTCATAAATCAGTAAGACCACTTTCTCAATTTAGACATTTGCAGATGAGTGTCTGGTGGTGTTCATTCTGAATCAGGCTGGAAATGTTGATGGAATATTTGGGTCAAAATGGACTTGTACTTTATTTATCCCGGAGCTCTGATTACATTCCATTTTCTATTGTACTTCATTTATTTTTCTCACGATGTAGATGCGGTGTAAAAGGAATTATCATACTGCAATAGCCAAGAAGGAAGTGCGTGAGACTGAAAACACTACATGCATGGTCGCCATGCAAGCGCCATCTGATTTCAAATACAAGGCCTTGCAAGAATCACCTCCTTATACCTTTTGGACATTTGGTTTATATTATATCTCATTTGTACGTTCAAAAGCAGCTCCTCTGATCCTGACATATTTATTCCCCATTTCTTCTGAACAGTTTTGCTTAATTGTTTGCGGCTCATTTACAAGTGGTAATGTGGTGTCACTGACACTGATGCGCCATGCATATCTGTGTACATTTGCATATTGCATTTAATCAATTTTAACAGGGAGGACATTTGGTTGACACTTGACAGAATCAATTTTCTTCGGAAACGATAAATCTGTGGTAAATACAGTTGACACTTGACACTTGATAGTTTATTATTAGAAATAGAAGGGGGGATGAGGAGGATGAGTTGGTCCTCCATCTTCTTTCAATGAGTACAGAGACTGGCTTCAAGTCAAAAAATATTGCCACTCTTAACTTTCCACAGTAAGTCGTTTATTCGTTACGGGGAAGCAGAGGGTTCAAAGCTCAGATTGACATTCTAGCTCCTTTGATTTGACAGAAAATGTGAATCACTCATGAGTTACGAACAGTTCTACATCGCTGGAATGTTCTCCTGAACAATTTGGACATGGGCGTTTTTGGTACTGGTATGAGCTTCCCAAAGACAGCAAGAGGCCAGCTGCATACAAGAGCGCAAATGATATTACAAATACTGGAAAAGAGTATGTGCAATGTCCTCGTACATGAGAAAAATTAATAGGTGATACAATGAGTCTAAATAATCATTTTGAGGAAGATAACCTACTCCACATACATGCTTGCACCACAGTGCTCGCTAAACCATCTTCTACTTCTGTTTCAATCTGAAGTCCAATGGTACCAGGCCTTTTCCGATTCAAAGGTAAGGTTGCTACATCTAAGCATTCTCCAGAGGTGGGACCATGGTGTGGATTTAGACATGCTTGCACAATACTGTGCTACGTACCTTAGGTTGATCTTGGATTAGATAAAAATTGGCTCAATTATTTTGGGGTCGATTGAATCATAAATGTAGTCATATTCAAGTATGCCCAGGGATTTGAAAGTTCGGAACGGCCGAGTTCACTCGGATTTCCACATGACCGAACCGAAAAAGCCCGCGAAATGGAGTGACGCTTGGCGGTGGACCGACGGCCATGGAGGCAGTCGGAGTAGAGAGCCGCATAGAATGGGGGAGGAGTGGATGAAGATGAGGCGAAGGAATGCGGTGAATTTGTGGGAAGCGAAGGAGAAGGCAAGGAGGCAGGTGAAGCTTAGACGAAGGAGAAGGCCAAGCGAAGGAGGCTGAGGAGTGAAATGAGCAGGGCAACTTAGGAAATTAGGGTTTTAAGAGAAATGGGCACGCTTCTACATAATTCTAGTAGCTGTCTAAGTAGAATGATATTTTTTTTTAAATTTTGAAAATGCTTTGCTTTTGCCAAAACAAAGGACGGGTTGGACATTAAATTTTCGGATAAAGCTTAATTATTCAAATTCTAAATTGTTAAATAATTATTTGTTATTATACTTTAATCTTTGCAATACTTTAGTTGTTAATAGATATTGTGAATTATGTTATTAATATTGTAAATTGTTAAATTGTGAAATATGTTATTTTTATCATATTTTAGATTAATTATATTAATTTTATGTTATTTATAATCATGTTGTTTTTATGTTAATTATGTTATTTGTATGTTATTTATAATCATGCTATTTTATTTAAGTTGTGTTATTTGTTGTTAATTACGTTATTTTTAAGTTATATTTACGATATTTTTACGTTATTGATATGTTAACAAGCTATTTCAACGTTGTACTGTTTGTACTACTCTACAACTTTACAATTGCGTCAAAGCTTACGTATATTACTTTGTTTGACTATTGTGAAAATTGACTCATTGTAATCTGATAACATGATAACTATACCACAAAATAGCATTACTTAACGAATTGTTGTACTAAAATACATATGTATATGACAAAATCAACCGTGTGAACCTTCTCACGCCGCGACAGCGTGATCCGTTCCGCGATCAGCGTATTCGAACGCTCCCGTGTTAACGCGACTGTAACCGCAAACGCGCCCGCATCCGTGTTTTAAATCCATAAGTATGCCTTTAGTTTGCCCAACAAGTATGTCACAAAATGCAGTTGAAACTAGTTATTCAAATATCAGGTTGGTAAGGGCTGAGCCGATCTGTTGGGGTTTAGGACAAAATCAGACTGCCCCATTTTAGGCCACATGATTCTAGTACAGCTAATAATAGGTATTGGTAAAGGGAATGCCGCAGAGGAAATATTTAAGTCAATGTTAGTCACTAAGTGAACAGTGAAGTTCACACGAACACAAAAATCTCTCCCCAAATGTAATGTAATGTAACGTAGGGTGCAAAAGTTTTGTACTTTAGCTCATTTAATATTTTTATTTTCACATAAAGCATACATTTATGCAAAACCTAAAGCCTACGTTCCTGCTAAATATAGTTTTGGAAGTGAAACTATTATTGTTAAATCTTACGACAAATACAACCAGCAGAACAGACCGATGATGATAGAAATACCAACCTGAACAGACTGATAGATATCGACAAAAGCCAGAGCTGCCAACTCAGTCTAACGGTTTTTGTAAAGTCCCCAAGAAACAAAATTATGACAATCTGGCAAAAGCAAGAGGTATTTTTCTTAGCAATGAAGAATGGCAAACAGAAATCCTTCGGTAACAAACAGGGCAGGGCCACCTACCTGAAGAAGAACCGTCATTCCAACGATTCCGATGAAAAGGTGATTTTTCAATATGCCCTTAAATACGTTCATTTCATCAGGTTTACGAGCATTGAACTCGTTGAATACCTATAAACACACATTTGCAGAGCTGCAATTTATGTTCACATAGATTTACAATTTGAGATTGCCCCTAAAATGACTTATGCCACTTACTTGACAGAAAACAAATGCATTGAAAATTAAAGTGTTCTTCAACTTATTCTGATACTCCACAGTGCCTTGTTTTAACAAAGAAAAATGGCTGCCAGTGAAGTTGAGAATGAGGAGGATGGAGACTTGATACAGAGCCTGCAAACCCATGAAGATGATTGTATTAAACATATGCATTTAACTCTCCCTCATCTTCCATGAGTCACCACACAAGTTCTATATATATGTGTGTGCATGCTCGTGTGTAATGTTTGTGCGTACTTCTTTGATAAAAATCAGAAGACAAGACGTTAGATGTTTACCTGTACTAGTAGATTCCTCCACATAATATTAGTCACAAGAGGCTCCCTGTCAAAGTGATCAACAAGAGTAATCATTGATTAGCGTCTAGGCAGCAACCGAACAATATTCCAAATGTATCATTAGTGTTATGGTTAAAATGTATGGACCAAAACTGAATAGGTATTTGCAAAATCACAAACTCATGTAAGATGTTCTCAAGGGACCTTCGACGAGAATTTGCCTAAATGCATAGAAGAGGTTGTGCAGATGGTCTAATCTTCCCCGAGACTGACTTTACCCCCAACCCCCCCCCCCCCCAAAGAAAACAAAACAAACAAATAATGAAAAATAAGAGTGGGAAGGGGGTGCGTGTGAGTCCAAGCAGACTGCATCATAGAATCGAGAGACAAACTTCCCAGGATAAAATACAAGCTTAATGTCACTTGCAAAGCTAAAAGACGGTTGGAACTTAGTAATTCATGACAGTACCGAAAAGGACTACACTCTTGATCTCACTCTCCAACCTAATAGAATTGTAAACATGTAGTGATCTCATTATCAGTATGCCAACAAATATCACAGCGGGATAGCTATGGCAAACAAGTCATTTAATTGGGCTGTCCTGTGTTAATTCGTGCTAGAGTGGACCATGTTGGTGGAATATTAGGGCTGAGAAAATGAAATGGTTTGAAAAATTTGTTCTGGTCTGATCAAATTTGGATGGCCTCATTTCAAGTCTCATGTCCTGCTCGAGGTCATTGGTTCAATTGTTTGAATAATCAGGCATTCAGATGTAGGTTAAATTAGCTTTACTAGTTTGTACTCGATCATTAAGCATCCACAAACAGACAAGACGCCACTTTTTGCTGAGGCAAGTTGTTCAACTTGCCTTCGACCAACAGGAGCTCTACGCATAAGGTGGTCAGTGGGTGGTTCAGTAGCCAATGCAAGTGCTCCAAGAGTATCCATGATGAGATTTACCCAAAGAAGCTGTATCACCAGAGGAGCAATTTTAGAGTTAGATGGATACTCATCTGTCATTTAAAAGAAGGGAAAAAGGATATCAACCTGCACTGCATTGAGAGGGATACTCCCAGAGGAAACAGCAGCAACAACATTAATGACAAGGGCTGCTACATTCACTGTAAGCTGAAACTGAATAAATTTCTGAATATTTGCGTACACAGAACGCCCCCAGCGCACAACCTGCAAGAAGATCAGTTAACCAACCAAATGGGCGAGAAGACGATGCAATACAGAGCATCAACTCAAGAAGAACGGGAAAATTGACCATCTGGAATGTCCATGAAGACCGCAGAGGTTAGTAAACTATCTGCTTAAATGTTTCACATTTGGACTGCATATATTGCCATTACGCAGCATGACTATAGCTCTGAATTAGTTGCCCGCATAAAACATTAGGCATCTCAATACTTACCTCCACTAACACCCCCCCCCCAAAAAGAAAAAGAAAGAGAGAGGAAAACGATACCTTTACAACTGAAGCAAAGTTATCATCCAAGATAATGATATCGGAGCTTTCTTTTGCAACTTCTGTTCCCGAAATGCCCATGGAAAGGCCTATATCAGCCTAAAGTGCAAGATAAAGAAAATAATGTCAACGAGGTCAAGTTGAAACCTTACCGAATGGAGAGTGAAAACATGACTCTGATAATCTTTAGCTGGACAGGTTGGATTGAATTAACCAATCAGGCCACAGATGGACAGCTCAGTGCTCAGGATAATGGTTATGGACATGGAAGCCAGATACATATTGAAGTACGACTAGGTCCATTATGACATGTTAGAATATAAACTCCCAATAATATTTAAATGCAATTAACGACAGGATAGGAAGAAGCCCGAATTGAAGTTTTTGATATTCACGCATGGTCACATCTTCATAGAACAACATTAAAGCATTCATGGTTTCCAACACTCAACATTGTACTGGGCAGATCAATATATTGGAAAGTGCAAGTATGCTAAGAGCAACATCACTAGCAGTCCCATTGGAGTCAAAACATAACTCAGGAAGATTTTACGAACAGATCCAATCAGCAATTGTAATTTCCTCACTGGATGGGCACTCCTTTGAGGGAGGTTGTCAAATAGTATCCCGAGTGATAAGATTATAAGTGTGAGATCAATTACCCAATACCCATATGTATGTGGGTTAACAAACCTTGAACTTTACAGCTATGTTAAGCATAGTCTTGCATCCCATTTAATCTCAATTGAGTTTCTATGTGATCCCTGAACCCTTCCTTCAATGTGATCCATAATTGTTTCCTGAGTTTTGTCACGCCAATAATTCATTCTACTTATGAATCTAGTTTTGCTTTATTTCTGCCATCTAAAAAGTTATTTTCTCAGCAACAACTGTGGTGATCAGTTCTCTATATCAATGAAAGCTATGTATTGAATTCCATTTGTCTTCCTTGATAAAATTTCCTTTAGGGTCATTGCATCGGTATGCCAGAGTATGCATATATGCAAGGAGAACAGAACCAGGGCAAGACCTCATGAAGAGCAGGAGCGTCATTACTTCCGTCACCCGTGACAGCCACCACATCTCCCCCTTTGCGTAAAGCTTGCACAAGCAACAGTTTATCATTTGGGGATGACCTTCCCATCACCTATACATGACAAAACAAGGACCTTGCATGACTAGAAAATGAGATATTCTTTTGAAAAGAGGGACCAAATAATGGTGCCATGACTTTTTCCCCATGCTTGCTTACTTGACATACCGTTATCTTCTTGGCAACTGCCACTCTTTCTTGCTCAGAAAGGGCACGGAATGTCTTTCCTTCAATGATGGTATGTTCTGTAGCATCAGCATCTTTAGTAAGGATTCCACACTCCAAAGCAATTGCTTTTGCTGTCTGGATATTGTCTCCAGTAACCATGCGGACCTATTATAGCCAAAGAAAATGCCATATGAAATAATCCTTATATAAGATTGTCATGGAATCAGTCTGTAACTAAATCTATCTGAGCTTTGTATTATTGACTAATAGAAGAAGCATCTCATTGATGATGCCTTGAAGATGTGCCCACAATTAATTTACATTTTTTTCCCAACATGGTCATCATCTGTCAAGATATTGATGGAAAACACTGATAGTTCAGAGACTGATTTTGAATGTTGAAGTATATCGACCTTCACACCAGCAGCTGTACAGAGTCTCACAGCTTCGCCTACACCAGGCTGGCAGGGATCCTGCGGAAGCATGTTGAAATAAACTAAGAAAAGAATCTGAAGGGCACTGGCAGGTATATCAGCTGTGAATGATATAGTTAACACTCAGATTTTAACAAGACAGAAGAACTTTCTTCTTTGTTGTATTCCTTCTTCTAGTATGACATCTAGTCACTGAAACAGGAATTCATTCATGGGCAAGGCAATACTGCAAGACCAAACATAAATACCCAGACAACACAAAATTTTGAATTTGTTATATTCTTTTCTTCCAATATACCATATGTCAATAAAACAGGAATCCATTCACAGCTAGACTGTAAGAGATACTCCATCTAATGGGATTATAAAATATAAATTCTCAGACAACGGGTCACAAAAATCTTGTATTTGTTATATTTATTAATATTATTATAAGAGGGTAGGGTCAAGCACAGCCCATCATATGTTCAATGGGACTGTATATTGCCCTTGTTATAAGAGATCTCCTTGCAACAGTCAAAATCTGCAAGCACTGAAGTTACCATCAGTAACAGACTGCTAAAAACTCAGCTTGTATCCCTGTGTAGGGGCCACCTGGCTGGTGATATTAATGTCTTCTTTCGAATTGCAGAAAAAACAATAAGATGCTGCCACAATAAAATTCCATCCACCATCATATGCACATTCGTGGCACTACCATAAGATGGTGATATCAAATTGCCAAAAAGGTTCCCATCGCTTGGAATTTCAAATCGTTGGTTTTATTTTCAAATGAACTTTAACAGCATAGCAAGAGGGTTGAAACCTTCTAATTCCTCATAACATTGGTTCAAAAGGTTTTATAAGCTTAAAAGCACGACAAATTCGAAGGCATTGCTTTCACAACAATACAATAATAATGCTCTGATGTTGAACATATGAATCTTTATTGCAAACAAATCATCAAAATTCACAAAGTTATGTGCATGCACTAAATCAATCACTTTTCTATTCCGTTGTTTTTCCAGAGAGACAGCATAATGGTACGAAGAATGGAGCAGTTGGATCTTTGACAATTGCACTCTGAGAACTTTCAACAAATGATCCTTGAAATTCACATTTGCCGCAAACTGTAAATCATTGCTTTAGTCTAGTTCTTTTCTTGAATTATACATAATGTTGTGACACTGGAAGCACAAGATCAGTTTCAACAAACTCTATAGCATGTGAAGAATCTCAATGCTATGGTACTAACTGTATGTCATGCTGAGATCTGAGCTGAGCAGGCATAGACTTATAGGTCTTCTCAAAGGCCTTTAATGGCCAGAAAATCCTTAAGATTTGCCGACTTCTGCTTAAACAATAACAATAACAATTGGATCCCCACAATTTTACAGCATCAGAAATATAAAGTTAACAGGCTTACAGCCGCGTGCAGCAATTGCAAGTGTCAATTTTTACAAACCCAGTAATTTATCAAATTCTTTTTCTAGTTTTACATCATGCACATCATGCCAGTCAAATGCCTCTCAAATAATTAATTAATCCGCTACCTAAACTGCTCTCTTATAGGCCTGTCTTCCTCTTATTTCAATTACTGTCTGGAAAATCAATCTTCCCAGCACATCCACTAATCTTCTTTGGCTCTTGCACACATCAAATACAGCTACTCTAATACATGGGTATATGTGATTTTTGAACTGCAATCTCAATGGCATTGATGTAATGCACTTTCTAGTAATTAATCAACTAGTCAATAACTACAATAAAGTGATTGATGCTAACCTTAGTTAAGCATTTGTGTAACATACCTTTATACCAACAACGGCAAGCAAAGTTAAGTTATCCTCAGGTAGAGCCCATTGCGCCATCTCCACCTCGCTCGTATTTGGAACATCGTTCCTGTCATAAGTTGTGTAGGCAAATGCGATGCATCGCAAGCTTTCTGCTGCCATATTGTCAATGACTCCCTTGAAAAATGACTACGGAAAATATAAATAACCATCAGCATCCTGAATTGCATGCATGGCTGCGGCTCAACTAGACCTAATACAGAACTACTATTATGACCAATTCCAGAAGGATGAATTAATATAACAATGAAGGCCAAGTCTTCAGCTCGTGGCAAAGACACGTCATATGAATTATGCTGTCTACTAGACAAATACAATAAATAGCGTAAAACAATAAAGCTCCATACATGACTCGGTTGTCATCTAACAATTCAATCAGAGAAAAATGGGACTAATTTGCCAATAAAGTATAAGATTCATAAGAGATTTGAAAAATCTAGTTTCTGCACCAAATAACTAATCGCTCTTATTACCTTTTCATCATTAATTGATCTTATAGAACCATCAGCATCAAGAAACTGGGTACAAGAAGCAAGAACCAATTCAGCAGCCCCCTTCCAATGAATATGAACATCCGAGTTTGACTGCACAATGTCAAGAGTGAGACGACAGCATGTGAGATATTCATTAGCAATTCCTTTAACACTCCACCAAGAAATGAACAACACAGAGCAATAGAAATGACAAGCACGCACAGCTATGGTAAGCACGCACAGCTAACAGAGTAACACAATGCAGGTAAGTAACTATTGTTCCAATGCCAGTCCTACTTACATTGAAGCCAACTTAATCACTTGGCAGCTGAATGTTGGCTAAAGATAATGTAGTAGTTAAGTATGCAGTAAGCTTAGCAATCGGACTAAAAAAGGGAACAAAAGCTTTATATCCTCCAAGGAAGTTATATTTATCTTACCACTATCTATCAAATTTGTACAATTTTAGATGAGTCAGGCAATACACCAGCCAAAACAAAGGTCAAGAAATCCCTGTGTAATGTCTAAAAAAGGAACCTGGAATAGTTGGCAAGTGGAACTATAAGAACATTGCATAAATGAACTTATTTGACAACTACTTTCGTGTCACTTTTCGTTTCACCATTCTTTGTTTACCAGTTTTTGAAAAGTTTTATGTAGGTATTTTCAAAATAACCTTTTTGAAAGTTTTAACTAGTCCCAGTTAAGACTGCAAATATATTTGCTTCACCAAAATACTATTGGTTGGTGAAACTTAATTGATAATGACAAAGCAAAACATGTTTCAGTTAGAAGAGTTTAACAACAAACACTGCTCTATCAGTTACCAGTTGCAGTGCTACACCACCTCGCTTTTTCTCTGAATTGAAAGGGCAAACATGGAGAACTATGGCTTCTGATCTCACAGCCTCAAACTTCATGCCCAGCTGCAATAAACATGAGTCCATGTAGACATAAGTATGAACAATCTGACGAATATAAGTACTAGTGACGTCCATAAAAAGAATACCTCGACTCCCCAGGACAGGATAGCCTTTTCTGTGGGAGACCCAGAAACTTCTGCAGCACCACCATTCTGTCAGACACTAATGTGGTTTTAGGAGTCCATTCAACCGCAGGACCAAACCATCCACCCATTGAAAATGAATAAGAATGACAGATCATGGTGGACTCAATCTAAGTCATTAAGTGCTGCAGGACATAAGTTATATTTCTGATACCTTGGCCAAAGGAACAGCTAATGAAACTTAAACTCCTTGCCTCCACTAACTCCTGTCCTACAAAAATTGTATGTGACACACTTCCCCTAATACCTATGCTGCACAGAAGGGCCTAGAGGGAAGTGTTCCATGTTTTCGAAACATGAAACAATACACAAGAAAATGTGATCCTTTTCTTTACAAAATGACCTCAAAAGACATAAGCTGCAGAACCAAAGACACATTTTAAATGTAATTTAACATTTCCTTTGGTGTCATTTCCATTAACCATATGGTATCTGCACTGCCATTTCCATTTCTGTTTACATCCAAAATGGCCAAACACAAAGATAAAGGAAATGAAGGAAAAGAATACGGCGTACCTTTGAAGTGAAAACACTGCCAGTGGTATTAATCGCAATGCCTTCAATTAAAAGAGTGGAGAGTTCTAAGGGCATTTGAGAGGCATCACTCGGTGGATTTAATTTCTTTTTACCAGCATAAGCCTTAACCACAGTCATCTACAGAAGAAAATCACCAAACATTATTTACACATTTAATTGGGATTTTCTCCTGTTCACTTCTCTCTTTGTGAAGTGATGTTATAAGATAAACACCCCCCCAAAAAAAAAACGTTTCTTTAGCTTCATGATTGCCAAATACATACGTACTGAAATAAACACCAGCGGAGTGCTCACTTGCATAATGACGAAAGGAAACATTGATAAGAAAATTTATTTTAAGCACCTGATTCAAGGTCAGAGTTCCAGTTTTATCACTGCAAATAGTAGTTGCAGAGCCCATGGTTTCACAAGAAGAAAGCCTGCGCACCTGTGTTTAGAAAATTGTTTGAATGAATTGTATAATCTAAAATGAACTGCAACCTCCACCCTACTACATTCCCCTCCCCACCCCCCACCCCCTCAAAAAAAAAAAAAGACTAGAAGGAAAAGTAATTGGCAACAGAAAATTTGGACTGATGCCTTCTTCCTGTGTCCAGAAACAACATAAAATCAGATACATCACATGACCCATGTCACTGTTAGCCGACAATTACTATTTACAAATTATAGCTCAAGCAGGCATACAGAAAACCAATTCCTGCATTATTCGGGAGGGACAACAAGACACAGAATAGGCAACAGAGTAAGTTGCTGACAATGAAGAAACCAGGCAGAATATATGGAACCGAAAATGGAAAATTTTCTGTAGAACTGAGAATGTCAAGATCAGAATAAAGAGAAGGACTTACCAAGGCTTTATCTGCCATCATTTTGCGCATGGAATATGCTAGCCTGTCATGGAATCAACAAATTGAAATCTAAGATAACCATGTACACACAGATATAGAGAGAGAAAGAGAATTCAACTAAAAACAAGGGCCATGCTTACGTTAAGGTAACAGCCAAGGGAAGTCCTTCAGGTACTGCAACAACGACAATGGTAACCTATATTGTGCAGCGGTATGTCAAGAACATGAGCACTAAAAATCTGAGGAAATGAGAAGAATCAAACTTACTGCAATCGTGAATATTTTTATCACGCTGTCAGCTGTTTTACTAGTACTTGTTTTTCCATGGATATATTGCACGGTACCATCAGGATTCCATGTGTTACCAGTAAACAATCTGCAAAAAAATCGAGTTACGAAAAACCAAACACCAGTCCTTCCACTACAAACAATTCAAACTGTTGGCAATGCATACCGGACCATTAGGACAGCCAGTACAGCGCCAGCAACAGAAAACCCAACTATGCCTATGAAAGTTGCCAATCCATTTAACCGCACCTACAGAGTAATTTAAAAATATAGGTGTCATAGATAGCACACAAATTTCCCACATAAGTCCAGTCTAGTTGATTATGAAACCTGCAAAGGTGTTTCTTCACTGGTGTCTTCACTGATGCTTGCCATGAGCAATCCCCACTCAGTGTTAATTCCAACACCAGTAACCTACACACATCAAAGTTTCCAATTCTCATCATGAAAGCACCGAAAGCATGGCATATAAACAATTCATCTGTCAGGATCCATGGACATAAAAAGCAGCTCTCCAAGACTTCTAGTATTTGTGTCTCACATTTGTCGGACATCGATACTCTCGGACACTCTCAAACACATGCGTAGTAGACAGTTTTGAGTTGAACGCAAAGAAGTTCAGTGTTATTATTGACAGTTTCTGTGCGGCCACACTATGAGCGATCTTCTGTTAATCCCATCCAAACACAACCCTTTCCAATGCCAAACGCATAGAACAAACTATACACAGACAAGTAATGAATGAAATAAATAACTTTTCATAAAGATGTGTCCATCATATGTGTTACGGCGTAGTATTTTCAAATATCACGTGTCGCGGTGTTAGTGTCATGTTGTATCCGGGTCGTGTATCGGTATTTGCACTTCTTATTCTACTCTAGTATCATTTTTCTTCAGTTCCAATGAATGAAACAGATATGACAAATTGAAAATCAAGAGAAGACCGAGTTTAAAGAAGAATGAAACCACCGAAGTTCACATAGTATGGAAAAAAATCCCTTCTTAACAACAAACTGACTTTAATTGAAAATGTACTGTACTTGGGTTGTTTCCTCACACACAACTTCCACAAATACAATTGTTTAACGGCAAGACATTGTTGTTGGGGATAGTATTCACTGTGCTTAAAATTATGCCTTCAAGGTTGAGATGGGGAATCAATATCGGTTACGACGTGCTAAATGATTAGGTCCACAAGTGTCAAAGGCTACAAGATGTGACAAAAAATACAGAGCCCACAGATGGATAAATATTATTAACCAAATCTATGAATGAGATGAGGTGGAATATTTACTAATTTGTCTTCATACTAAAGAAAGATCAACGGTGTCATCTTTTGCATTCCTCAAAAAGTGCCTTTCCAACTGTTTAGGAAAATGAATCAAAGAAGCTATGCCTAAGCATCATAAAGAACGAACCAGACAGACATAGATACGGTGATACAGCAAATCCGACCAGGGTCTGGTAAAGACTGAAGCAGCATTAACATTTAGGGATCACACAAGATTGAATCTAATTAAGACGCCCTGATTCAAAAAGAAGAAAAAAAGGACCAATGGATACATGTTTACAAAGAAAGAGCACTCATAAACAGTCACTGTTGAGCCTGTACAGCAGCAAGTCACCAGAGGATGAGGATAACAAATGCCAGAAAACCAAAAATTGCACGACAAAATTAATTCCAACTTCCAAGCAACTGCTAAACAGGACATAGTAGCAGTATTTCTAGTGATTAATATTTTCTTTGCTCTTTATCTCTCTCCCTTTCTTAGGGGTGGGGGTTATACAGGTAGAGGCAGACAACATTGACAAGACAAAACAAGCTCATACCAGCATGCTTCCGACGCCATCTGCCACTTTACAACCAGCTAAAAGAAAGGGTGCTTTTTTATCCTTGTGGACCTACAACAGGAGATATATTTCTTCAAAATTATAAAACTGACAATGTATAACGAATAAAAGTGCTCCAATCGTCTTACAATCGTGCTTTCTCCAGTCATGCTGGATTCATCAATCGCCAGAGAATGACCAGATATGAATATTCCATCTGCAGGCACCTGCGTCCCAAACAATAAATGAAATTACCATCCCAAAGCAGAAAATAATCAAGCCTAAAACAGAAAAATCAATTATTTTCACCTGATCCCCAATTTTCATAGGAACAACATCACCAACAACGACGTCATAAATAGAGATCTTCACTCTTCTACCACCCCTGATCACCTGCATCAACAAATGTTTGCTTGTGTAAAAGTAAGATATACATGTCAACCCAGTGTCTCTAAAAGAGAGTCATCATGTTTAGCTATTGAAAGAATCATGCACCTCTAATTGTATATTCCTTTTCTCTGCATTCAAACTTTGAAATTGAAGGGACTGTCGATAATCACTGATGGCTGTTAAAGAAACAAACTGAAGTCAAATTAAAACATGAAAGTTGCTTGTTCAAATAAGAAAACCAAGATTTATTTATTTATTTATTTCCGGTTAGTTAGTAGTTAATAAAATAAAGCCCAGATAATATCAGAGTCGACAGATGAACTAAAATAAGCAAATCTAGTGAGGAACAGTGTTCTAAAATCATCATCAGTTTAATGCTCCTTCTTAGACAAAAATACGAAAGTGCGCACACATGCTTGGGGGGGGGGGGGGCGGAACAGCTCTTTCTAGATTATAGTTTCTTCTAATGAAGTGCCTGTTATCTCCTCTTCAACTCAATATAGCCATGATTTCTGATTTTGAAAGAAACACTTCCAGGATTCTCAATTGGTAGCAATCTTCACAGGGTCATTACTAACAGTCTCTGAAGTCTGAACCTTTTAGCAATCACCAAAGGAATGCAATCCACATGACCGCAACAATCAAATTTTTTTTTTTAAAGGACAAACAAAGATAGAAGTTGCATATCCAGGAAATCTTATATCAAAGGCCTGAAAATGTTGTGGAAAAGAGGCAGAACAACCACATATCCATTAAATAAATGGAAATACATCGTTTATGTATTCGAATTTTGGATCTCTTTGATAATAAGACTATTTATTGAAATTTTTAAGTTATCATTTACATAACAGGATCAACGATTCAGCATCAATGGCCATTCCATGCTCCCACTATGTGATTGCAAATTGTTTTGAGGTACAAATTTACTCCTCATTTCATAAACAGAAGTCCCACAAATGCTTAAGCAAAATACTAAGAGCGCAGCAAGCACAACATTTTTTAGTATACACAGAAAAAGCATACATAGGTCACAGGCAGCACAATTTGTTAGCTGGTAGGTAATTCATACCTGTTACAAGTATGACAAGCAACACAGCGAAGATAATGCTTCCTCCATCATACCATCCTTCCTTGATTCCCTGCATCCAACATTTAGAGAACATTTAGAGACAAAACATTCAGGACAGAGCAAATGAATAGCCAGCAATACAGAATGAAATTATCGCAATGATTTCACAGTCCATTGCTCCCTGGAAAGCAGATACAAAGTCAAGTTATTTGCTCGCTGAAAAAACAGGTTTCAACGATGTTAGACCTCTTCCCAGACCTCTTCCTAGAAACAAAGACTGACAATATTTTGGAGGACAAAAAATCTGTCATTGTTGAAGACTGACAATATTTTGGAGGACAGAAAGAATAATTTTCCTCCACTTCTTAGACTTTCAAAGAAACTCTGCGGAACAGACTAAGTATGAACTTTGTGTGTTGAACTAATGCATATCAATGTATCATGTCATTTCTTATGTTGACAATAATCAATACAGAGAAAGCCATTTGTCACTATCTTCATGAGTGCCTTGATGCTTCTATTGAAGCTAGCACTAGTTTTTGGAAAAGTGTCCAAACATATCAACTACCTGTTTGCCCCCTGGTTTACAGGAAGCAGATTTCAGATATTATCAAGATGATTTAGAACATGCAGTAGAAAGACATGCTTGTGGCATAATAATGAATGAAGTAGTCCCGATGAAAGAACTCTGAGAGAGCAGGGCAGCGCCAATGGAGAACATCATCATATTAATATTAGTGACAAGACAGTGGCATATAGCAAAGCTCACCTCAGTTTTTATCCCAAGTGTTAGGGATAAAATTGCTGCAATGATCAAGATTATAAGGGTCAAATCTTGCCAAGACTCCCACAGAAAATGCTGCAAGAAGAAGACAGGATACTAAGCAGCAAACTATCTGATTACTTGGGCAGTAAAAAAGAAGGCAGAACTTGTGAAACTATCTTTTCAGATAGCCAAACTACATACCAAGAAACCCTTTCCCTTTTTGGTAGGGTATGCATTTGATCCAAAGGTACTTCTTCGCTTTACAATATCATCCTCCTCACCAGAAACTCCTGTTTCTGAATTTGTATTAAGCATGGCTGCCAGTCCTTTAACCTGAAGATCACAATTTGTGAAGTCAGTAAACAAGACTGGTGCAAAAGGAAAAATGTGTTATCATTAGCTTACACCCCCATATTGCTCCAGAGCATAAATATCATGATCTCTGGTCACCGAACAAAGTTGATCAAGTGCAATTCCAAAATGATCAGTTGGGGTAGGAGGTGATACTGTGGCACCTGACAAGATATGAACCACACGAAAAAGAAAATAAATAAGTAAACTACAAACAAACGAAATGCTTAGCAACTTGCTACAGAGCTAAAGATGTGTGGAATCTACATATTACCTGTTTGTCGTTGTCCAGCCAACTTAAAAAGAATTGCTGCCTAATGCAACCACAAATAAACAGCAATATTAAGGAACAGGTCACATATATCCATCCACAAGGAAGTCCACATCCATAATACTTACTCGAACAACTTGTGCATGGGCTCTTATCATCCTCCTCCTCCGCTCTTTCTCCTCCTCCCTCTTTAGATCCAGGGTATAGCGAAATCGACGGGATGCATTGAGCACAAGTGCTGCTCGCTGCATACGAAAATTTCTCCATATCAAGATCCTACCATGCACATTTCCATACAGGGGACAGGGGGAAGTTTAGCAATTGTTTATGTAATGCTGAAAGAAATGCTAACCTCTCATACTTTGTCACAACGGCACTGACATCACAACTAACTTGCATAGGAGTTGGAATACAAACACGAAAATAGAAGGTTGGGTATGCCCTAATGTTTCTTGTATTCAGAACCACAATTTGTTTCAGGAGAAAAAGGTATTCATTGACAAGGGAGTAAATACATGCAACATGTTTACGCAAGAAAGTTTAAAAAAAAAAATTACAGCAGCCATCTTGCTACATAGTAGTAGGAAGCAAATCTTCGTTCCATTGTACACAGAAACGCTAACACCACTATTGACTGTTCACCAACGTATATAATCTCCGATTTAACAGATCAAATTAGTTCAGCATTAGAACAAGCCTTCTTTTCTCGGTTAACTAAAACTCTGGCCCATTATCAGCTGCAGCATTATTTGGGTTAAACTAGCCCTTTATCGACAAAACGGACAAAAAGTGAAAAAGGTCTTGATTTTGGCTTATTTTTCCCTCTTGTTTAAGTACAAGGAATAACTCAATCAATCAATTAGTTAAATCCATTAATATTGTATTTGAAATCTTTAACCCCAAAATGCCTGTTTCACCATTTTCTTCTTTGACAAGAACCATCACACCCCTTTAATTGGACCATCAATTATAGACTTTCAAGCATGCTCCCAGCTACTAATCTAAACTGCAAGTGAGACAACTTGAATATCTAATTACTGATCAGAAATCTAAGATATTAGTGATAGGATATTCACAGCTTGAATATCCTACAAGCTGTGAATATCTTATTACTAAAGATTAGTTAATATCATCACATAGATTTGGTAAGCATAAAATATTTATTTTTTTGACAAATTCTTCCGTACCCATATAGAATGCAATACTTATTTTCATAACGTAATGCTTAGCTACTCCTATTGATACTTTTAATAGCAATTCATGCATCACAAGAGGGCAACAAGTAGTCATTAATTTAAAGTAAAGATAAAAATTAGTTAAGCAGCTCAATTAGACTAAAGTTCAAACTACATCTTTATTCATTAGGTGACGACAGTAATCATGACAAGGATCTCCACCAACGTTCATGATTGATCATATTAGGGCTCAAGAACCCTATAAAACACAGCCTGACACAATAGAAAACTCAATCTCAAATAGATATACCCATAGTGAGCAAATACAATAGTCTAATAAGATTATTGGTTTCAGACTAACTCTATCACTGATTCATATAGAAAATGTTTTTACACCACTAAATGAATAAAACTATGAAGAACCATCATAATAGTCACCAAAAGGGGCATAATCTCACAAATTGTCTGAGACAGTCCTCACAAATCGTCCTAGCAAGATAAAAGTCTTTCTTTTTGGCCTCTTTTATTATAGCCCAAATACTTTTTTCCGTAAAGAGTTTAGATGTAGGGACATTAATTATTTTCAAGCTAAGTTTATTAGCTGGTTCATATGCAACCCAACACCCAAGCAAATCAGCTATGAACAACCACGATAACACTAACTAAAATGGGCAGTCTTCACAAATTGTTTCAGCACGACTGACGTCTTTCTTTTGGGTCTATTTTATAACTCATAGACTGTTTCTATGGACTGTCCTCAGTAAAATAAAGGATGGAAAATTATTCTAAAAAAGGTGAATTTCACTCCTATAGAGAAAATAACTTCCATTTGAGGCATAAGATAGTTGATTTTCCTTCTTCCATGCGACAAAAAGTACCAAAAATTCCCATTATTTGATTATATTCATCTCGTCCAGCAGCATACTCAGCTATTTTCTTCTCCTCCCAAGTCCCAATTACCCAGTTTCTCGCTCATCTCCCATTTTCCAGTGACTAATTGGCTGGTTACTCTCTCTTGCAAGTGTAGATTACTACTTTCTCTCTCTCTCACAGCATCCAACTTGTAAATTAGCTACTGTTGTCTCTTTCAATGACCCAATCATCTACTTCTCTCTCTCATCCAATGGCGAATAGTTACTTTCTGTCTCCTCCAATACCTCAATTAGTTATTTCTCTCTCCTTGTATAGTCAAATTATCTACTATCTCGCTACCCCCTCCTCTTTCTCATGTAACAGTGACTCACCCCCTAATACGTCTCCGCTCTCCCGTCTTTCCATCTCCTCTTGCTTCTCTCTCGCCTCTCACTTTATTGATCAATATCCTCATTTCCCCTCCTTTTATCTCTCTTCATTTAATAGAAGAGTGACTATATGAAAGACAAAAAAGTCAAAGAAAATACATATATGTTATCCAATAGTTATTTTACTTGTATCAAACGACAGAAACTTCAAAATGAAGATCATATTCCTTGCAAAAACATTTCCCATGGAAAAATCGTCCTAAGAGAAAGGTATGTTTCCCCCCACCAAATGCACCATATGTCTCACAATCTTTGTAGCTAAGACACTATCACCCAAGAAAAGCACAAATCATAAAATACAAAATTTTTCAATAAGCTAAATGAGGTCAAAGTAGGAGAATCTTCAATTGATAGGGTACGGTGGGATCTAACCACTTAGGGATACTTCACTGTTAGATCTTTTTATTTCAAGCTTTTTGATGGGAAGTTTCTACCACAGAAGATTCATTCTGAAAAAGGATTCCCTTGCAATCTCGTTTGGAAGTCCTTAGCCCCCTTGAAGGTTCTGTTCTTTGTATGGAAAGCTATACATGAGAACATTCTAACTTGTGACAACTTATAAAAAAGGGGGAAAGTTTTGATGAATAGATGCTTCATGTATAAAAGGGTATGGGAATCTACAGATTATTTATTGCTCCACTGGTCAGGTTCTAAGCATTCTTTGGGGTCTAGCTTTCAGTTGCTTGGAAATATCCTGGGTTGCTCCTGATTCTATTAGGAACCATCTTTTGACTTGGGAAGCTCCTTTGGTAGGAAAGTTAAAAAAAGAAGAAGGAAGTCATGGTCCTACCTCTTGTCATCTTTCGGAATATTTAGAGAGAGAGAAATAGAAGAGTTTTTCCTCTTCAGCGTTTGAAGAAGAATTTCATCAAAATTCTCTACTTTTGAAAGAATGGGAAGTTTAGCTCTTCCTTTATTAATTTGTGAGAGTGGGTGGATAGTTTATACTCAGGTTGTAAATAGTCTTTTGTACAATGCTCACATTGCTCACTCTGAGCTTCTTATTTCTATATTAATATATTACCTTTTCCTTATCAAATAAATAAATAAATAAAATACAAAATTTTTCCAACAGACACAGATTAATCAAATACAGCCCAAATCACATTTACACCAGAGTAGAGGGGGGGGGGGGAACATGACCAGAATCATACCCTCCATCTCCTGAGGGCTTCAATCGGAGCATTCTTGGTACTGGCAATGTCGAAAGGGTCATCATCAAACATATCTTGATCATCTTCATCCTGGTGATACTCTTGGGAAGTAACACCAACCTCAGGATCCGAAGAATCGGGAGGCAACGATAGCATCGGCGATTGGGTTCCTCCCGGGCCGGTCATCGTCATCGATCCTCCCTGTTTCTCTCTCCTCTTCTGCAAAAAGACCTCCCCAAACCCCCTTCTCTCCCACCCAGAAACCTACATCAAGGAGTGATGGCGCCGCTCCCTTGTTTCTTTTGGGGGGGGGGGGGGGGGGAACAACAGTGCGGCGCCACCACCGTGACTATCACGCAAGATAGAGAAGCCTCCTTAACAATAAGATTGAAACGACAACAAAAACAGAGTCAAAAGAAACTCAAAACAACGCACAACATATGAATTCGTCACCAATAGACCAAATCCCTCAAAATTCGCAACTTTTCTAGGGATTTTTTACGCGAAATTTGGGGGAAATTTTGCTTTACAAGTAAGAGCGATCATGGCTTACCAATACCGCGGTACCACCAGTAAGTCCGAAGAGTGAGCGCTAAGACATACACTCTCTCTCTCTCTCTCTCTCTCTGCCTCTCGTGTTTCTCTCTCCTACTAATCAGGGAGCGCATGTTGCTGTTGATGTCGATGTCCACATTTAAGAAACAAATTATACGGCTCTGAATACTGGATTGTGATATCAGAAGTTTCTTCGAAACTTACATTTTTTTTTTAATAATTTTTTTAAAGAAACTCGCGCTTAAATTCAAGCGCGCCCGTTTGTTACGACTTACGATCAAATAACCCGCCTCTGTTTAGTTGGGCAAATTGTGTCACTCCCAGTACTAACCCAATTGGATTTTTATTTTTATTTTTATTTTTTTAGTTGGCCAAAATGACATGTAAAGTTCAATGTAGATAAAATTTTTATTTATGTCTCTGATAATAACTTCTAAAAATTTTACCAATTAAGTTAATTAACACTCGTAAAATAAGAATGTGAGTAGTCGATTATCTGTTTAAATTAGTATGATATTTGATTTGTTAGTATGATATTTGATTTGATGCAATATAATGAAATCGTAATGCATCAATCTAATAATACAAACATTATTATATAGTTTGTGTTAATAATAATAATAATAATAATAATAATAATAATAATAATAATGTGGCAGTTGCATATGCTACATTTTCATACAACCAAACAAAATAATAAAAATAGGATTACAAACTTGTTCATATTACAAAGTTATTTACATCCAATCAGTCATTTTATAAGCGTTGGATTGGGAGGAATGTAATTATTCGAATCTATTATAAGTTTGACTAGCGTATTATATGTGTGTGTGTGTGTGTATACATATTATCCTCATCAATAATATAAAGGAGGTTCATTTGTGGGACCACAGTTCCCACAGTCATAGAATGTAAAGAATGACTAAACTTTGCAAACCAGTTAGCTGTACAATTCTTGTCAAAAAATACGATTGATAAAACCTTATTGCATAACTGGATGTAGGTGAGAATGTATTATTTTCGGATATGTCTATATAGAAGATGAAGAAGAAAAGTAGTGACAAGCAATGTTGTAAAATGAGGAGTTAGCTCCTCAGGTAGCATGAGATCAATAGAACTCAAAATGCTGAAACTATTTGCTAACTCAATAATTTCCCTTGGACATGTGTATATACGCAAAAATATATATGAGAAATATGAATTAATGATGATTAAGTATCAAATCTTCTCTTACATGGTAACATAGATAGGGGAAATAAAGATTATTGCTTTCTTTGGCTTAAACAAGGTACTTTTTGTTTCGATTAATTATGAAAGCCATACTACATCAGGATTCAGCAAACACAAGATACTTTGATTTGTAGAAAAGATGGATTGATATTTATGGTGTGTTTAGTATGGTTGAAAATCATTTTTTTAGGAAATAATTTTCTATGTGAAATAATTTTTCATGTAAAATGATTTTCAGCTCATATTTTCAGTTGTTTGCTAAAAGATAAAATGAACTTTCTAAATAATGAGTTTGATTAACAAAAAATGAACAAAAAAGCTAAAAATTATTTTCCTTAATATATCTCCGAACCATATGTCGAGGAAATAAACACGGAATAGAGAAAAAGTGTGAGAGCCCCAATACAAGAAACGTAAAATCGACTTACGCTCTATTCAAAATGAAGATACTTTCCTTCATTATAGGGAAAATGATTTTTTCCTGAAAACGTATTTTCCCTCCTTATTTTACTAAGCATCGTAAAATGAGAAAATTAATTTTCAGGAAAATAATTTTCATCCATGCCAAACACACCCTAAAAAAAAAAAACAAATGTCTTTTTGGAAAGACTTGCTCACAATCAGATTTAGAAGTCTAGGTCAATGTAAGAAAATGGTTGCACTAAGAGAACAGTTGGATTACTAACTCGCTCAAAGTCTTGGCCTTCATGGGTTTCTTGAGTCTACAGTGTGACTTAAAATAATATTATATACAAATCTATCAATCTGGTCTTTATTTATGTATTTACATTGAAGTGACATAGTTAATAAAAATAAACATTTAAATAAGTCAACTAAATAAAAATAAAATAAATTCAAGCGCACAAATTTATAGAATCAGCTATGTTTTACATTTGAAGTGGTTTTTTTAATCAACATCAATTTCACCTCCGTACAAACAAATAAAAAAAACTCAACAAAATTGAATAGAATCCTTAAAATGGGATTCTATTTAAATTAAACAATTTTAAATAATATTTTTAACATAATATCACCAAAAAGTTTTAGAAATGAACCCCTCAAAATATTAAGAAAGTAGTCATGAAATATGATAACTTTATTATCAAATTAAAAGAGAAAGAGATGAAAAAATAAATGGCGACACTAGAGGTAGGTTACAAAATTAGTTGAACAGATTGATGGTTATCCCAACTACCTTTGGAGTACTGAAGAGGAAATGAAAAATATTGGCGGATAAAATGCCTCAAATGAGACTGTAGTAGTAGCTTAAGATAGTCATTGTTTATTGTACTCTCGACAATTTTATTACTCTGCATAAATGACAAAATTAGTTGAGCAAATTCAGAATTTTTATATTATGTAAAGAATTTTTGAGATTTTTTTAAGGAATTCAGACAATAAATATGGTCTTTATTTATCTATTTAGCAATGCCATATTGTTTTGAATGGATATTATAGAAAGTTACTAATATGCATTTATACTAATCTTATAAATTCAGAATTTTTATGTTATGTACAAAAGTTTTAGATTTTTTTTTTTTTAGAATTCAGTCAAAGAAACCACTCTAGAGTGACTAGTAATTATAAACTCAAATCATTGAAGTTTTACTTTTTTTTACGAATATAAATCCAGCACAGACAATACTAAAATCCAAGCACCAAGTTCCACCATGGAGATGATTGATACATATTACATGTTGCAATACACATTATAAAACTTAATTTCAAACACTATTCTAACTGTTTGGAAATTATTATTACCTTTACTTATTACTGCCTACACACATTTTAAGTCCAAATATAATTCAAATCATATTAATCTAAGCCTTAATTAATATAATATTTCTACGGCTTACATTTTTAAAAAAAAAAAAAAATTGTTATCAGAAATATATAGCCACTGATTTCAACCCAAATATATCGCCACTGATTTCAATCCAAAACTAACTCAAATCAATGATTTTTTTTTATATGATAAATTGAACTTGGTTAAAATACTGAAAGTGAGTTGAAATAGTTTAAAGTAGGTTGAAGTATGTTGAAGTGAATTGAGATTGGTATTTTAGAATTGATCCACGAAAAGAACAAGGCCTGAGCAATTATTTGAGAAACGCGTTTCAAAAAATACCCACTTAAATCCACTTCAACCCACCCCAATCTACTTTAACCCACTTCAACCTACCTCAACTTACTTCACTCTTTTACCCATCCCAATTTACCTACAAAAAGAACAGGGCCTTGGATCTAGTAAAGTTAACATATAACTTTCGATTAGATAGGTTTAAACTGATTTGGCTGGAACTGAATATAAATTGTATTAACTTATAAGTTGGATCTGTTAGACCTATTTCAACTAATTTTAAGTTATCTTGAAAAAAAAACCCAAATAATACGAAAAAAGATGGTTTGCTAGATATTCAACGGGTCAATTTTCTACGTATTGATCATAAGTTTGCTACTTGTACAACCATGTTCATTTACTTATGCACCAAAAATCAAAATACTTGTCGGAGAATTTTAAGAACAGAGTTTAATGTAAAATTACCTAAAGGGATTCGAATACTTCCTATATTTTCATCTTCCACCCATTTAGGAGTAGTTAAGAATTTAAAGGGATTGGAATAGTTATTTTCTCTTGATATTCCTACAAATACCAAGTTGAAGAATTATTTGTGTTCTTCAATTCATGCCTCCACTTGAAAAAGACGACATCCTTTATTCCTTCCACGAATGATCACAAAGAAATGACAAGATTAGTTAACCAACTACTTCATATATACCTTCTTCACTAACGACTAGCTAATATACTTATTTGTATTTAAGGAATCCTAGGAAGATCGCCAAAAAAAACAGGCCAAGAAGCCCTGACGGAGCTCACATCAGCGGCACACAACTACTACCACCTAGCAATGCCAAACAAGCTGCCTGTAAATTAACTCTAATTGTTCAATTACTTGATAACTTGGTTTATTAAGACCCTTTTTTTCACTGTGTTACTACTTACAGGGTCCTCGTTTCTGAGAGTTCAAGTTTCCTCACTTCTCTTTTCTTTTCTTTTCTTTTTTTAAATTTTGTTATGCAACAGTTATCCTAAGATTCTCGAATGTCGTAGATTGATACTCCTCTGCCAAATGAACGTCTTCTGTCTGATACATTTACATGGGGGTGTATGAGGTGTGACTTTCACAAGGTTCTGTTTTCAACATAAGTCGGATTAACAGGTAAAGTTTCGGAGTGTTGGTATCATAAACTTGGATTTGGTTTATATCGAAACTAGTGAAGGACTTTTGAATCAGTGAATCACAGGATGTAGAACTAGATCAATCAGCCAGTGCTAAACCAGACAGTTCAGATTATATCAGGGCAAATTATATAATACATATTTTCAAGATGAAGAATGAATTGATCTTATGAAACAATTCCTTTTAATGCCCTCTAGGTTGCTCCACGTCGACAAGTTGAGCGAGCACAGTTGATAATTACATCTCAACAAAGAATCAAAGAATAATTACTGGTGTTCTCATGGATATTATCAAAAGTGAAAATTTTAATTAGCACATGTATGTAGGTGTTTCTTGAAAAGAACTTGGATTGTGGACTTCAATATCTACATGTCGAATGCCAGGAACAAGTCTCTGAATCTCCGTTTCCAGCCTATCCACCTCTTCTCCTATGGCGGTCACAACCTCCTCACCTACCAATTCATGGTTTGACTTGACAAGTCATGTCAGTCTAATATGTCAAAATGTAAGTCCCTAACAGCGACTGCTGAGGGATTTTTCCGCGTAAGCTCATGTAAGAGATTTTGGTGATAAAACATTAGCAAGTGCTAGAACGATTAATGTACTGAAAGGCTTTCAAAATGCTCTGAATGTAATGCATACCGTAATTTGACATGACGTGCAGCAATGCGTTGTTGTCCTGTTCTTTTGCAGCATCTCGGAACTGCAAAAATAAAAGAGATTTCATCTGAGTATCACAATGAAGCTTAGGAGCAACAGTATTTTACTAGTACTACGGTGTTCGAAACCATTAAGATTTGAAAGTCTCTTATTTATGGTTTTACGGCAATCAAAAACCAGGCTTTCAAAAACCCTTCCCCCCCACCCCCCCTAAAGACAGTTTCCACCTGTTACAGTATTCAAAGCTAACACTAGACTGAGAATGATGCCGAATAAGCCTCTGCACTTTATGTGGAGTGAAGTGAAAAAACCAAAAAGAATAAAAATCACATAAAATATAGTAATTAAGGAAACCAGAGGAAAGAGACCATAAAACCGGCTGAAAGAAAAGAGCAGAATGTACCTGCTTTATCCATTCTGCATTCCCAGCGCGTTCGATAAAATTTTGCACTACTACAACACCATTGAAATCTGATGTATGGCAGTTTCACAGGGTGAGTACTTAAATCACATGTGATAATACTACTCTAAATCAGACGAATGAGTTGGGGCAGGCAAGATGGGTTGGGAAGATGGAATAGTTACAGAAGTAAAACTTAAACATTAGTGTTCAGTAATTTACAACAGTAAGCCATCTTTTGCCCTCTCAGTAAGGTTCGAATCATATTTATCTACTACAGATTCTTCCAAGAAGTTGGTCAAGGCAATCGAGAGTTTCTACCACTAAATGCACGTACCATTGGAGCATTACAGAAATAGTTGGGAAACAATTCCTATGGGTGAACCACTATAATATTTGCATGTTTCTATGCTGTAATCTGGCATCATCCCATGGTAATTATGTCCCTATGGAGGCTGAGACATTCGCTAAGTCCTTCGACATAGATATGGATTATCTGAGCTAATATTGACTCATAGGTATCCGGAGACCAAGAAATTGGTTGTTGTGACAAGAACATCACATGTTCGCTATCTGGTGCCAAACAAACTAGTTGCTGGGACCAATACACAAACAGGAAAGATGGAAAGATTACCAACTTCTGCCTTGAATCTGAAGAACCCAGGTCCAATGATCTCACTTTTGCAGTCATAGACTGCTTCTACTACCTACCAAATATACATTTAAGTGCATTTAAAAAGGGTATCAACTGACAAAATGTTTACATCAGCCGTCACTGGAAGCAGCAATGCTAAACTTTGAAGTATACCGGATCATTTTCCAAAAACTCTATGATCTTTTCTGTATCTCTGTCATCCATTGCCCTACCAATCAAAGCATGACGGTTCCTCTGAATCAGGAATATAGCAACCTGCATTCATCAGAGGAATAGGGGAAAGACAAACTGATGATATCTTGATGAGACAAAATGCGAATAGACTGCACCAGGATCAAGAATTTCAAATAGATCATTGCTCAACACAACTCATGTTGGTTTATAAATAGAAAACCTACCAGTTTAAAATCGGAAGGAAACTCATAGCTCAAAGGTGCAATCTGTTCGTAAATTCTCTGCACAGTATCTAGTCCTATGGTTGATATTGAATTCTTATACAGCAAGCTGTACTGAGTTTAAGGATGCCAAAATCTAGTGATGCGAAAGTTTAACTCACCATTCCTAGGATGTTTCCCACAAAAATTGAACCAATTGGATCATAAATTGCATTTCCTGTGGCATTTACTGCAAGCAATGATGCACCTGCAACAACAAGACCAGCAACCGCAGCACCATCCTGCAAATTTTGTTTCGATGATTAAGAAAGAAACAACCACTGTTTATGATTTTATAACTTATTCCTTTTTTAGGGTGCTCGGTTGCCCACAGGGGGGAGGGTGTGTCATCTAGAACCACAAAAAATGTAATGAAGTGGGGTTTCACGAGGTCCAAATGTGCATAAGCTTACCCCAGCTAAGCAGAGAGGCTAAGCAAGAATACAAGCACGAGGGTTACAAGGAAGCAGAAAAAGAGAAGTGGACTAAGAGAAACATGCCGAACAAAAAAGTCAGTGGCACAACGTAAAAAGACAATAACATCTATTTTATCACAATCATGAATCTGGAAAGAATTCAATATATATAGAGTTTACAAGCAAGCTACGAAGGAAAGCCATCAAAGAAAAACAGGAGACTTCACTTCATGGGAAAGCACAGTTTATTGAGCTTCTCTTTGAACTTCACTATGATTAATCATAGCACATTTGGAATCATGACATGTCCAACCGCTCACAGCCATTTGAGTTTGACACAAGATTAGACTAATCTCAACCTCTAACTTCCTTACAACTCATGAAGCACCGTTATGTGACATGCCCAACTGCCACGACCCTGTGCATCTAAGTTAGTCAGACTAATATCAACTTCTCTTTGAACCTTTAGGCATCGGTTAGTTCAACTGGTAAAGTCTTTAGAAATTAGAGATCCGGGTTCGAATCCTCCCTACGGTGAACTTCCCATCTCCCTTTACACCGGAACTTCTCTTTGAACTTCATTATAACAAACAACGATGCACTTGGGAAGACAAAGTTTGACAAGTCCAACCACCACATTGCAGTGTATCAGACTTAAAATTTGACTACACATAAACAGTAGACCAATCTCAAGCAAGTAAGAAGAACAAGCATGGTGGTTCAAGTTGCATTGGGATCACATTGGGGTTCCAATGAGTCCCTACTTTGCAGATGCTCCAATCACTTGCCTCTGTCATGACTGCAACAGCAGTAGGATCATGTCCGCACCAAATGTAGTCTTTTAGGTTCATTCCCTCAGCAGCTGCATTTTTCTGTACAGCATTTATTGCAACAGCCAGAGAGCCACCTGAAAATTCACTGTACACCTGAACAAATCCAAAAGAAAAAAGCAATAGTGGCTGGATATACTATGTCAAGCGCAGTACCTTCAACAATAAGGGAACCAAGAATAACCAGACCAGCATATTCAATGTGTTGAGGTTGCTGGACAAGGCATGATAGAGAAGATACCTCAATAGTAGGAACCGGAACTGTACTTCCATTATTGCAACTTTTTCACTGGACTCACCTCTGAAATGCATAAGTTTTGGATTCCATCAACTATAGTAGCACCCGCACCAAGGCAGAAGATACCAACAGCTGATATCAAGGACCAAACAAATCTTTCCTTCAAGTACCCATAGCTATTCAAAATGAAAGACAAGGATTTATTGAATACAAGTCAAATATTTGTGAGTAAGAATAGGAAGGAGCTAGAGTGTTGGGATCAAGTTAAGGCTGTGACGTGATACAAAAGTAAAAGCAGTAACATCAAGGATTTTGCATCGAAAGGCAACAGATGGTTAAGAAGCATTGACTTTGAAGTCCTACCAGAGAACTCAGTACCAAAGGTTACTTCATCATACTGGGCGTTGAAGCCATAAGAAATTTATGTATACTGTGAAATTTCAAACATGATGACCTTTCGCACCCGTATTACAATTAAAAAAAAAAAGAGACATTTCTAGAGTCAAATGGAGTTGATTGTCTACTAGTCCACAACAAGAGTTGAGTTCTGTCTACTGAGACATTTTGCTTTGGTCCAATGTAACTCAAAGAAGGAAAGTTGTCCAACAGCAAACTTTATCACTAGCCTAGAAAGTAGATAGATGCAGTAATGAGATATGCTTCCGTGAGATACTTACTTATGAAGGGCGTCTGCACCACGCCTTGAACTAGTCAAACCATAAGCAAGAAGCGCCTACAATGTGGAGATGAGTTAGTCCCTCTGCATTCAATATCAATAGGCAGTCAACTTTCGATGCACCAAATCAAAAGAGAAGCATATAAATCAAATGTAAGCAGCACATGATGGCAGGGGGGGAAAACGAAGTACCTGATTCGCAAAATCTGCTAGGGAGTGCACAGCTTCTGCCAGCATGACATGGCTGGATGTGCCAAACCAGACCCCAAGCTTGAGGCAGAAGACAAGGAAATTGCAAAACAGGGCAGTTGTGACAGCACGTTGGCTACAAAAATCAACCCCGATCAACAAACAAATGAGATTTATAGCTGGAAATGAATACCATTTCAAAGATTTGGCTTCAAGACCTCATAGTGACCCAAAATTCAGCATTATCAATCTGCTACTTTAGAATTTACTGAAGGAAACAAGCTTCGCTGATCAGGCTATCACATCAGTCTAGCTCAAAGAATGCAGACAAATGTCCCATAACATTAATAACTAAAAATAATCACGCACTAAACAAGGGGAAACAAAGTTATAACAAGGGGAAACAAAGTCATCTCATAAGAGGAAAACATTCTAACATGATCTAGCCTGGTGCTGTTACCATTTCTCGAATGAATCACCAAACATCCAGTCTAAGACATGTTAAAATAACAGTTACCATCCCAACTAAGAAGATGAAAATCACCCGAACACAAAACAGACAACTTTAGTTCCTAGGTCGATGTTTTGCAGGAAATGTGGAATATACGTGCAATAAAGCAGTGTTAAGTGTGACTAAATTTCAAAAATTTTAAGTGATATTGGCTCTTAGTTCCTGTTATGCATACTCATAACGTTGATTTGGATCATGATAACTCCACAAATATACCAAAGATTAGGAATAAGGCCGAACCACTTTATCAAAAAGCCATTAGCAGCTGAGCATGTAGTACCTGTGTTGATCATCTACTTCAATCCGTTTCTTCTCTTTAGATCTGGTAAAAAGATCTGCAACCCAGTAAGAAAAAAAATTTGAACAAAATAATCAGTACCCAAATCTTGTTTTTGGACACAATAATGGAAAAAAAAAGTGCAGAATCCACATACTGCGGTGGAATGAGAGCTGGGAATGATTGGGATCAAACGAAACTGAACCAAAAGGGGACACGTTTTTTGAGAAATTGGGCAAAATGAATCCTCGAAACAATGAAGAACCAACACCAACATCAGGGGTTCTGCGAAACCCTAACTCTGAAAAGGGTTTAAAAGTAGGTTTTGAAAAATGCGAATCATAGGAATCATTGAGAAAGTGGGAGAGAAGAGAGAGAGAATGAAGATGAGGGTTATCGCGAGGGAAAAGAGAGAGAAATCGAGAAGTTTGCAGCAAAAATTGACGAGGGTTTATAAGATCACGCTTCTGCATACTTTCGCACCTACTTGTACTCAACAATGTTGCTGCAATTAGCCTACTGTAACTGCATTTTGATCCCAAACAACCATGGCAATTAGCCTACTATAACATCCAATACAAGTCCCTTGTTTCTCTCTCCTCACTTGTAAGAGGCATAACGATTCGTTCGAGTGCGCGCCAATTCCGCCGACCAATTCAACTCTGCTTAGATCGGTTTCACCGGTTAAAACTGCCACTGCAAGTGTATCCCCCCCCCCCCCCCCCAAAAAAACCAACAAAAAAAGGACCCAGAATGACAAGGGGCACCAGACATGACATATGAAAATGCAATTTAATCTATCAAAACTTGTGTTCTTGTGTACCAAGTCATAAGTATATTTACTTTTATATTATATATACGTATATAATAATTTACAAATTATTTATTTTCATCGAAATACTGATGCATTTTATTAAAGAACCTGTGAGATGCATGGAAATATTTATGTTGTTTAATAAAAAAATAGTAATATAATGGAGAGAAAATACTAATTACATGAATAATTAGTCTCCAACTGTAACAAACAAATATCCTATGCCCTTAGTTTCGTATGTAACTAGGAAATTTTTATTTATATTCGCACACATTAAAAGAAATTGTACTGAGTCATTGAAATTGGTGTAACTATTAAATTTAGATTCTTTTGTTTTTTAGTGCAAGACTTTACATTTATCACATTTCATATTGTCAAATAAATGTAATTTATTTTTGTATACAATGGTCTTATAAAGACTAATAACCTGTAAATTTAGAAGCAAGAAACTACTAACTATTCTCCCTATCCCCCTTTTTTTAGACAACAAAAAACAAAAGAAAATCCTTCCAAATTCTTTTTTTAAAACAAAGCGTGAATTTGTTGGGTCCATCGGATCCAAGGAAGGATTCTGAAAATGTCTCCATAATACCTTGAAATTAAAGGGTCCCCTCAGACACTGGGAAATGACCCAAAAAATTACACTTGATTGTACATCTAATTCAAAGCTATACTTGAACACATTCAAGAGTACAACAGGAGACTGAGGCATCAGAAAAAATGTCAAAATGAACACAATATGGGCTCTCTCTTCACTATTTACTAATGCTGCTGCCACAAGACCCCAAGTATGAGTTCTCCTCGACTTTACACTCCTATAAAGACAGAAAATGAAGCTGTCCAGAGTCACAATTGTAGTGATACAATGGGTCTATCATCCGTTCGACAGCCTGAAGCCTCTAATAAAAAATGAAGTCGAATCAGGTACCCCAGCTTTGCCACAGCATCTACTTTTGAGAATGAACTTCCTCAAAATCCATCTACTAGTTGATTCTACCTTCTTTTCTAGCCCGATGTCGAATGACTGGTCGATATTGTTGCTCGCCACTATTATAGCGTGTTACGATCCTCAATGGATGCGCTTCTGTGTTGAAGACCCATTCGTCTAATGAGATGACTGATGGGGGTGAAAAAAGAAGGTACAGGTACTTGAGAGTCTCTGCCAGGAAGAAGCTCTGCATCATGTTGTCTTTAACACCAGTATTCACCTGGTAATGGCCACAGCATATTAGTTATGTTTCAAAGATGAACTCAAATGAGGTTGCTGATGCAGTCCTTTCAGCTATGTTACTCGGACTTTGCTAAGGTATCCGACATGGGTACAGATCAGAGTGTCAGACACACTTTCCTGGACTCATTTACAGTGTCGGACACTCGACATAGTCACTTCAGTGAGATGAAGAGTCCGAGTGATACGGGCCTCAAAGCATCAAAGTCCCAGAAAGAGTTAATTGGCTCCCATAAACTAATCAGGATAAGAATATATGAAACACAATCCTAAAGAATTAGGGATCTCAAGAGCTTACATCCTTGAGACCCACATAGCCTGATTCTATGCGGGAATTCTTCTCAAATGCTTGAAATATGTTCCAACCCCATTCTTGGTACGTCTTATTTCCAGTAAGGCGCCACAGGTAAAACAGTGATTCCACAGTCTCTGGTCTCAGAATATTCCATGATGTGCCCACAGTCATGTCCTAGACATAAAACAAGACCGGTTAAGATGACAGGAGTAATCCAACAAGAATGCATGTTAGAAAGAGAATGTAACAAGGAGGATCTCACCTGCCCAGAATGGAAGAAATAATTCTCCCCTGCCAATTTAGTTGGTGTCGACTGGTAGAAGTTGTAACATGTCCATGCCAGCTAGAGATTTGGGGGAATGAAACAGTCAGGAGCAATCCCTTATCTCTCTTACTCACTTTTTGGGGGGGGGGGGGGGTTGTCACAGTGGTGCTTTCCTTATTTTAAACAAGAATTTTGGATAAATTTATAAATAGTAAGTCCATAGTTTCGCCTTTTTTTATAAAAAAAAAAAAAAAACAAAGGATGGCATTTGCACTGTACATTTTCACAAGGTATCACCAGAAACAATAAGCATAGATTTGCATATTTGAGCCAGAAGCAGAAACCAGAAGATATGAATGACATTTGAAAAATATTATGCCTTGGGAAAAGTTGGAGAATGATGTATTAGTTAAATTCTCCGGGTACATCAAGCAGTTTGCTAAGTACCTCTTCGGCAAGGGTAAAGAATTTCTTTGAATCTTCAGGATCGTAACCAGATGATCCTAAAGCCAACATTCCAGGCACAAAGCAAGCTAATTCATCCATCTGCAAAAATATATATCATGAGAACACAAAGAATAATAATACAAGCAAACAAAGCTGGTGCCACCATCAGAAAGAGGGGGAAGATAAAGGAGGGAACCTTGTGATTTAATGAGCCACCATGTTTCTCGCAAATATATGTGAAAGATGAGGGTGTTGACTTCCGAACCAAAGTTAAAAGGCCTTTCATGGATTTCTCCCACATTTCTCTGTTTCAAAAAAGTTCACAGTACATGAGGACAAGCAATCTTAACACCCATGGATATCATCTTTAAGAAAAAAAAAATTGTTCAAGCGGACAATCAGAATTATATCACACTTGAAATTCATCAAATCATGGAGGAAGGGGGTGCAAAACCATTCAAGCAAATAAATATCAATCAAGAATCAGGATTATAGAAGATATGAAAGAAAGCCCGGGAAAACACCCCACTGGTATCGGAAGTGATCCAGAACACATGCATTACTAAAACTGGAAACTCTCAGAATCTGTCAGGATATATTCTCACCTGTAGTGCTTTACAGCTGTGGTTTTGTTCCCCTGTATCCATACTTTGAGTAGATATTCATAAAAGCTGCAACCAGATGCAAGTCAGCCCAAACTGAGACGCCACAAGTTGTAATTGTAAAACTCACCCGCAAAGAATGCCCAGCAAACAAAGGCTATGATGTCATTGTAATCTTTACTATGGTTAACTCATCTTTACCTGTCACCCATAGCACCAAAAGTTATAGTTGAACGTCCCCTTCCACTTTCCGGATCAATATAAATAGGTAGCAAGCCATCATGAGGAAAGGTCTTATTAAGCACTGCTATCACATTCTCCACCTAAGTATCAACACCTTAAAATCAGACCAATATCTTCAAGAATTCCAAAAGCTTAGCTACTGAATCCAACAAAACAGAAGGCGGGAGGGGGAGGAAAGAAGCTCAAATCTTTCTGCCTAGTTCCTTGAAATCATGTTCGAAAGTCTAATTTCCTATCACCGATATAATCAAATTGAAACTCACCTTTTGTTGGTACTTGGGGTTCCCTGTCCTCTGAGACAGTGCAATAAATTCAAGCTGTTCAGTCCCTGAATCGGCCAATATGCTCTCACCCTATTAAAAAAAAAAAAAGGGGAAGCAACCAAGAAAAAAACAACCATAAATAATTGTTATAAGGTGAGCAGTCGGTCTCCGCAATAGTCAACTGATAGGGAATTCAACATCTCTAAGAATTAAGGAAACATTTTGATAATGAGAATAATAACCAAGAAAAACAAAAATTCACATTGAACAATACACCATGCCAGAAGGAGAAACTGAACACGAACCATGCTTCTCTCTCCAACCATTCTCATATGCCCATCTCTCTCTCTCCCTCTCTCTCTCTCTCGTGCACGCATGCGCACATGCACACACAGAGGCACACACGTATACACAGCACGACGACCAGATACCACAAAAAGGGGACAGGGCGGGGACTAATTCACAAGGGACAAAGCTACAGCATGCTATTTATTTCTTTAGCTACGAGATTCTCTTGTTGGTGTCCTATATCATTGCTATGTAAGCTTCCCTACTGTCTCTGATACTTATACAATTCCAACATTTTGATTTTTTTTCTTCGGAACTTCTAATTTGATTGCGTAACTTGAATCAGGCTGAGCATTGTTTAGCTAATTTCAATAATTTATTTCTTTTTCAACTTCTCTCATTCTTCCCTTCCCATTCCAATAGAGTCTTTGACGCAGCCATCCATCCTCAACACCTCATCCGAGATAAGTCTCTGTAAATATAAAGCTCAAGTACCTTCTTGCAGGGTGTCCTCACAGGTAGATCTTGTTGTCGTTCCATACAAATGACTTAAAAAATATTAGTCTGTGTATTAAAGCTTTATATCTCCACCCAGTGAGAAGATGCCTAGGCTCCTTTAAAAGCATGCACATTACACACATCATCCAATGATAAAAGAATCTCAAACAACAATATTAACAGAAGACCCAAATGTAAAAACAAAAAAAAAGAAAAGGGGGACAGAACAGAAGTGAGGGACACATAGCATCTCAAAGATTTCACGACTTCATACCCCGGTCCATCCAGCATTGTGAGGTCCTCCACGTGCCAAATTAATAACATTATATGGTATACCAGAAGATGATTCCCATGCAGGCAATAATCTGTCTGCAATATCTTGGGCTTTTTCAAGGAAGATCTTGTCATTTGATAGGTCATATGCACTAAGAAGTCCACCAACAACTCTGCATTGCTATGGGATGCAAATAAGGTGATTTTTTCTCAAAAATTACTTTTAAAAATAGCAGCTGAAAATGACATCAAAATTATAATATTGACAGTAAACCCTATAAAGTAACCTTATGGTTGTCTCGAAAACACTAGCATCATAATCCTTATTGAAATTCAATGAATTGGCAACCCACCTGCCACACAAAGCAATTCAAATCAATGAGCTGGCAAAACCATGAAATACGAATAAGTTCCCACCAGAAACAATAGGTAAATTACAAGAAGGGAGAGCAACAGGGAAATGGAAGACAACTAACTTAAAAAACACAACAGATAAAAAGGGCAACTGGTGAATGAATCAAAGGAAATGTCAACAAGAAAACAGAAAACATGCAGCCATTTGAGTGCCAGTGACCAAGCCATTTGCAATGTTTAAAATAAATAGCAGTAAAACCGTTAAGACAGCAACCACAAATCGGAACATCAAGTATGCAGCAGAGAGGAATAAACTGACATATCAAGGTGCAAACAAATATGAAAATTAGTTCCCAAAAACTACAGAACACTAAGCAAAACCAACGGTCCAAAGGCACCATGTAATCCACCCCCGCCCCTTTTTCTCGTGACATGCTACGACAGGAGTTGTAAGTGGTCCGTCGTGAAAGAAAGGATTCGATAAAAAATTTTCAGAATTGGTGGCAATAGGGGAAGGAGATCTTATGATGTACAGGTTTTACAGCAATGGAAGATCGAAATAATGATTTATCTACATTGTTGCACTCAACCATACAAAAGCCAATCAAAGCTAAAGAATCCAAGGGTTATAGATTGAATGCTTATGGATAAATAACAAATTGTTAATTGGTTACAGAGCATAGGATCAGACACATAATTATCATAGGGACTATAATGGCAAATATGGGTGAAAATGGATAAGAGATTCAAAAAGGCACAATGTGCATATCTTTCACCCCGCACATCAGCTATAGTTAGAGTAACCACATGAGTGACACAATAAAAATTTCCTCATTGAAAACATATGAAAGCCACAACAATGATTTTCACCATAAACTATAAACTAACCAATAAATACTTATGCTCTCCATGCTCACAGAGAGCACGAGAAGGACAGAAGTGCTTTAGAGAAGGGCATCAATATTTAGAACTCACTCTCTGGCTCTCTGAAACTGTTCGTCCAGACCCATTATATACAACGTATCCAGTGAATCTATCAGTGTGGCCCCGAGACCTCCAAAGCTGTTGACACCATTCTTCGACTGGGGCTGTACAGATCAACAAATCCATGTCACATAAGCATGAACACCAGAAGACAGAAGAAAGAAGAAAAAAACGAGAATAGAGATTAAATTACAGCAAATGAAGGAATTCTTCAAGAGTACAAATCCATGGTCAATCCAATCAGATGTCAGAGCCTCTTGTAATCAGTTATCTTGAGCCTCTTGTAATCAGTTATCTTTGCAACAATTTTGCAAAGGCCTTCGAGCACAAACCCATATGATAATTTATGTAAATGGTAATTCAAAACATCTTTCACATTTCTCTTTTTTTGGTTTATGTTTTCAAGCTCTAGCAGTATCGAAAAAATATCTGGTTAGAGAATAATCCATTTGATGACCAAACCAGATGTTTAAAACACGAAATACCACAACAGTCACTATACCAGTGAAAAATACAAATATCTATGAGCAATACCTGAAGTTCATCTTGGCCCCATGCATATTTTTCATAAGAAGTCCAAGCATGAAGCATAGCTTCCTTCACTTTCTCTCTTCGTACAACATCAAGGGGATCATCTGGAAGAACTTTGCTCCTTGAATTATCATCCATTGTGCCTTGAGAATTTTTCACCCGTTCAAGCTGCACATAAACAAGGAGCCCCTAAGCAATAATAGATACAAAAATCTAGAGAGCTATAGCACCACCCAGAGTGGACCACACGTCAAGTATGCGGCGTATGCCCAGGGAGTCAAGACGTTGACAGTATTTTCCCCACAGGGGCTGCCTGAGCAAATGTTAACAAAACATTTAAAGATATTTTGGTACAAAATTGAGATCATGGTTGTGTTAATATTACTGTTAGTAGTGAATACCTAACATGGCATTAATAATCTAGTCAAAGAAAAGAATAAGAACAAAAACAGTTCGACGTAGTGACAAAGATAGCATTTAACGATAAAAGAAAGAAGAAAATACAAGGCATAGTCATACAGAGATATAGGCAAACCCAGCCACCTAATAAGAACAAGCAGTAATAGTAATAATTATTTTAAGGAAAGTAATTATCAGTTAGTAGTGAATGCATACAACCTTGAGAAGTATATGAAAACTATAAAGAAAGCTAGTAGTGAATGCTTCTGTAAATAATAGCGGACAATTCAACCTTCAAAAGCCTAGAAAGACTAGAATATCAAAACAGTTCGAGCTTAAGCAGAATGATGCACAAAATGTCATTTGATCTTTACAGAAGAATTCAGTTGGGAACAGAGAGAACATTATATAAGAATGAAAAAACAAGTCCATGAGATGAAGAAACAGCACAGAGAGCATAGCAATTACTTACCTCCTCTTGCAACCGATTGAACTCTGCCAACAACTTTGCAACCTCCTCCTGCAGTGATTAAATTAAAAACATTACATTTTCTGGAGAAAAGTTGGTCCCATAGAAATGTCAATAATTATTTCTTCGAAAGAGAAACATTTCACAAAATTTCAATGCTTGATCCTTACATCCAAAATGAACCACTGATGCGAAATTTTAACAGTTTATCTACGACATGAATATGATCAGCATATGTACTAATCTTTTTCCAAAACACCTGTACACATGACTACCAAACAGAAAATGCGAAGCAAATAGAAGTTAGCAGGGGCGATTCAACTTTTCAAACATAGTCACAAATAGCTACTGTTATCAGCAACAATGATCACGAGCAATGTGCTGAATTACATAACAAATATCAGGCTTCAGAGTCCAAAAACCACTAAAGCTCCATATTTCATACACCTTTTACAAGATAGTTTTATCCATTTGCTTCAGTAATTTGCTGCGTATGAAAATGGAACATTTTGAACTACTTGCCATTCCGTTGAACTGTGGAAATGATACCATTTTTAATGCAAGGATACCAACAAGCTTCAATACTAGGAGAAGATAATCAGGACAGTTATAATAACGGAACAAACTCTAACTGGAAACCTGTTTTGGCCTAACCTTCCCTACATCAGTTTTTGGCACCTAAATTCTTCATCAGAACACCTCAAAAGGCTTTCTCTATATAACAATACTTACATGGCCTTTCTTTATATAAACATCCACACATCATAATAGGGAAGACAAACAATAAGTTCATGCTGTCATCACAAGAACACACAAATCAACAGGAAGAGAAAGCTAGGCACTATAACATGCCACGCCTTCACAGATGTGACCCTCTCATCTCTTAATCAATAGCATTCATGAAATGGCAAATCCACCAAAAAGAAATTCAGTTAATTAGCATCCTTCAGATTGGAAGATTCTATTTTACTCGATGCACCAACTCATTTACTCAAGAGTATGGTTCGTAATTAAATGTAATTTTCAGCAATGCCAAAATTTTAAAACAGCAAATTAGCTTCATAAAACTACCTGCGAAAACACTTAACCATAGGAACAATCAACAATCTCATCTTACAACTATATTAACAACATCTATCATGAAAATATCAAGTTTCACTAAAGAAATTCAATTTTCCAACATAATTCCTTCTATGAACCCCAAAGACTCAACTTTATCACAGTCTCACCACCCCCCCCAAAAAAAAAAAAGACCGAGAATGTGCTTGGCTTGAAACCATAGAAGACATCCAAGCATGTTTCAAACAACAAAGAACCCAGAAAAGAATAGATTTGTCCCCAAAGAGCCTTTAAAAACTCACGGAAATCTTACCCCCTCCCCCCCAAAAAAAAGGAGTAAAACCCCATTTCCCCTCCCCATTTCATCCCCAAGATTTTTTTCTAAGACTTTGCCAATTGTTGGAATTAAAAGTAATCCCTTGACAAAGATAATGGCAAAATGAGATCTATTAGTAGAAACAATTTTTTTAAAAATCACTAAGCAAAGCTAATGAAATTAAAATTTGAACCTCGTGTTCTCTAAGAAGAGTCTGACGATCCCAGAAGAGCAGGGTGCCGATGACGAAGGCAATAAACAAAAAAGCCAGCCGTTTCGGGCGCTTCAGATAATACGCAGGATTTATATATCTCCATTTACCAGATAATCTGCTCCTCGCCATCTGTCTTGAAAATGGGAAAAAATCTAAACCCTAAAAGACAAATAATTTGATAATTTTGAACATATGGGCGATTTTGGAGATCGGAAGTGTCAGAACAGCATCTACGTTACAGTACTGAGAAAATTGGATGGAATTAGAACCCCAATTTCTGATTTATCTTTTTTATGGGCTGATCTAACCTCTCGATCAGGTCCCAATTTTTCCTTCTTTTTTTTTTTGGGTTTTGGGGTTCTGATTGCAGAGGAAATGAAGAAGGTGGCAGAGATCAACGTAAAAATGACAGCAAACAAAATGGAAACAGGGGAAGGGGTGGGGGAGACCAGGGGAGAAATTTTAGAGAGAAAAACAGGGATGAGGATTAGAGGCTCTCTGGTGTTAACCACTTCAAGTTTAGTCAACGTATGTATGTCTGCCGATTATCATAGTACAACTGTACAAGTCCACTAAGGACCGTTAGTGCTTGTGAACCCAAAACATCTATGCATGAACCCAAAATATCTATACATTAACTACTTGTGAAAAAAGTGTTCGATAAAGTTAGCTGTTTCTAATAAAATTATTTGATAAAATTTTATTTATGTCCGTTACTCAATTTTATTATTTTTCTAGCAAAATAATTTTTCATTGGATATTAATTTTTCTGTTTTATATGAATTATGAATTAAGACTTATGTGATATATAAAATTACATTTATACTTTTTCCTAATTTTAGTACTTATTCTCAAAATATATTTTTAATGTTAAATATTTTCTTTTTGAATAGCAATTGAAATTATGTGATGTAAAAAATATTTATATATCATGTAAGACTAACTGACATAAATTATTTGGTAAATTAAGAAAGCGCTAAAATTAAAAGCATTATCTTCAACATCATGACCATTCACTACTCTTGTCCCAAAAAAGAAAAAAAATAAATTAAAAAATTTAAAGCATAAACATCCAACATTCGGGAATATTATTTGTGAATGACATGTAATGTAAATTTGTCCAAAATATAAGGTTAGTATGGTCATTATAATAGTAAATATCAAAAAGCTCTTTGAAAAAATTATCCCAGAAAGTTTTTTTTAAAAGAGCTTTTTGAATCTAAAAAGCTAATCAACCAAACACCCCAATCTTTTTGCACCTAAAAGTTCTTTGCCAAATATGGCCTAAATATTATAGTAGAGCAAAAATTGAACATTTTTTGGAGTTTTTATCATTATATTTAGGATGTGTATACGTCTTTTTGTCAGTGAATTACAAGTGTGGAATCAAGAGAAATGGAATGGAGTATGGAAAAATGAAATGGGATGAAAAGAAGTGTTTTTTTTTGGGGGGGGGGGGGGAGGGGACAAGTGCATGAAGGAATGAAACAAAATGTGAGTAGAATGAAGTGCGAAGGAATAGAACGGAATGGGAGAAAGATAAAATTATTGATAGCAGGATGTGAGAATGCGAGAGTGTGGGAATGAGTGGAACTGGGAAAGAATGAAAATGAGTGTGAAGAAATTGAATGGTGGTGGGTCAAAAATCTCCCCACAAAAAGAACAGGTCCTTAAAAGAAATTGAGTCAAGACTGGCTTACAATGATAAAATTCTATCATAAGATATTTCTTCTGTTTACAAGACTCAAACCTATAATATTTTGCAAAGAAAATAAACACTAAATCCCTTGGAATAGTTTGTGTTCGTGCTTAATGTATTAACTACCTTTTATTTTTCATACCGAATAAAAGAATCGTGAGATATAAAGATGAAACTTCTAAAATTAAAAATAATCCGAATACTTTCAAATAAAATTATTTTTCAAGTGTTTGGAAACTAGATTTGAAATTTTTTTTAAATGCATGCAGTCTCGTGGATTGACTGTTGGTTTTTTTTTTTTCGAGGTACTTGTATATTACAGCATATCATTTTTAAATATAAAATCTGTTAATCTAATTCCTTTTACATAATCTTATGTGATTACAATGTATTATTTTCTACCCGTATAGTTTTCATTATAAAAAGATTATTTTCTTCCCCCTTAGTTTACCCTATTCATTTATTTCTATTCTGACTCACTATCTATTTACGTTGGATTGAGGGCGAGAAAAGAGAAGAGAATGAAGCTTAATTTATTTTATTTTCCTTATTTTAAGGCTTCGCTTGGACCTTGAAAAATTTGATGGAAAGAAAAACATTTGAAAAAATAATTTTTTTTCTTGTGTTTGGTGTAGAGAAAGTCACAAAGAAAAAATATGTGGAGAAAAATTAGGTAGAAAAATTGGTAGAAATAAGTGATAAAAATTTTCTCATAAAATTCTGAGAAAAGTTTGAGAAAAATTCCTAAACCCCTCCAACCTCGCATTGTTTAGATGACATCAACATGATTCAAATAGTTCATCAACATTCAAATTTCTCATTCAAATTCTTGTATTTTTTTGCAATCCAAACAATAAAAAAAAAAAACTCATTTTCTTCTTCTTTTTTTCCTTCTTATTTTTTTTTTTCAACTTTTCTTTCCTCCAAAATATCCAAAAATCAAACGGAGCCTAAATGATGACAAAGGGAATGTTCTACTATCTTGCCTATTTCTATTCAACCCCAAAATGAGGGGGGATTGGAGAGGGAGGAAATGTTAATAGTTATTCCTCTCCTCTTCCATTCCCTATATCAATATATTCAAACAAGGTAAATATAAATCACCTTCCCTCCCCCCCCCCCCCTATCCCAACAGAGTATAAGATTTCAATTGCATGATTCCATAAGCTATGGATGTCCATTACCATGTCGCAAAGGAAACCGCATATTTGACTCAACATAAGCCAGAAAGAGCTTCGTTTGTAGCATCCATCCATTCGACAACCCCTTTTTGGGCCGCAAACAGGGATAGAGAGATAGATCTCGGTAGATCCACACCTTCATTATTAATCTCCAAAGACTTTACCAATTAAGCTAGCTCATAAAGATTGACCAAAAAGACCAATTTTTCTCGCAGTGGAGATATTCATGTTACAAAACCAAAATAATTTCATAGCAGATGTCATCATTCAGTCAGGGAAGCAAACAACAATCCGGTACACAATCCAGTTCAGTCTTCCTCCGGTGAACAAACCTCAAGCCGTTAAGGCTACATACACTAATCCCGTCTTAGCATTTCTCTGCAGGGTTTACAAATAAAATCATCGATGCACAAACCCTATCCAACTCTTCTAGATGCGAATAACATTATCATCTCCCTATAATTCTAGTTGGTTTCCTGAACTGCATGGAAAATAAGCATATCAGGAGTCGTCACTAACATTTCCGGAAATGCTAACCATTTGGCTGGGCTCATAATTTCCATTTGGCTGCAGAAATAAACATGAGAGTCAGGAGATTTATGCAATAGATAAGATGAAGCAACTTCCAGAATTCAGATCTGACCAATTGCATTCAAACACAGGAGAGACTCAACCAACACCAAAGCGGGTAACATAATAACAGCCCATAACCAACATGACCAAACCCAAATTGACCCAAAATTATTCTAATTTCTTGTGATAACCCAAAAGAAAGGTCAATGAGCTAACATAACCAAGTTTGGACCTACTATTGACTTGATGTGATATCCACCCAACATATACCCACTATCACCACAAACATTGTAGACCTGAAAGTATTGAGATACCAAAATGACAAAAACTGGACACAAACTAAAGAACCATTTTGGCAGGTGAGCAGGTCTATTGACCAAGTTCATCATTTTCAACACATCAACATACCTCCTCACTCCGGCTTGAGGGAGGATTCTGCCCACCAGGTGGTGCTGCTTTCGAAAGGTCTCTTAGAGTTCCCTACAAATTCCACATGCATGTTAAAGCCTTTTCGAAAAGAACAGCTGGGATCAGAAAATGGGAAGTTGTGTACAGGCGGTGCGCAAAGCCGGCCATTCTTGGAAATTACTTTCGCTAGTGTGAAAAAACAGCAATTTACCTTGTTTGCCCACATGAGCCCACAAGCATTACAAAGTGTCCTTGGTCCTTCTGGTCCTCGCCGCATCATTGGTGTCGCTTTCTCATTAATTCCACAATGTCGGCAGCTGGCACATATGTGTGCAAACTATTGTTAAGAGGTCTGCTAAGAATTATGTTCACAAAGAGGGTCGACCCAGAGACATCTCGCTTCATTCATTCATGCTCATTTAGACATTAGATTTGCGGAGCAAAATAAAACGGCGAAAGCATTGTGGACTAATAATCGACTTAAGCTATCAGAATCTGAATAAACATTTCCACAAAGCATGGAAAGCTAGCTCACGGATGGCTTCTCACAACTGCAAAGTTGAGAGTTAAAAATGACAGTACCATATATTCTTCAGCTACAATTCGTCTCCCACCACACAAAATCACAGAGACAAACTTTAACTGCTTAGTACCAGTTTCACCATTCAATTAATTATGTATATTTTTCAACAAAGGGCGAAGGAATCAACCAGTCTCAATCTGAAAGTCCCACTGGCGGACTGGATTCTTTATGGTGAAGGCAATAATACATCAATCCCATCCAGACACAAAAGCCCCGGACCACAGACCTATTTAACAAGGAGGAAAAGGCAACCTGCATCTGAAGATGAAAAACAAAAACCACACTTTGAACAACTCATGATGCCAGATAACAATAGTCAACAAATGAGACAAACTTCCGAGCAATAAGTCAATTACAGAACTAATAAAAGGAACCACACGGCTTTGGCAACTGACCAATCAAAGCCAAGAGAAACAGGTACACTCACAGATGAATCTTGCTGAAGATATTACATGATTAAACAAGCCAAACAAATAAGGCAGAATATCACAATAGTTAAACATACGAAGGCAGAAACAGATCACACACCAAACTTCTTGCTGCGGTGGTACAGATCCATCAGCACCCCAGTTCTGGTTAGAGTCCCAACTTGCTGCTGATGAAGATTCATCATGATTAGACTTTGATGAAGTAAATTGACCCTTGTTCCGTTGCATCCTGAAAGCAAAAGCATTCAAGAATATCAAAAAATGCCATTCCTTGGCAAAGCAGTATAACCACATGTTGCTATATGTGAAATGTTACCTTTGAATTCTTTCTAACCAGATATTAATAAGCCTGTCCACTTATGTCACTCAAACGTAGGAGAGCAGGGGCGGAGCTACGTTGGTGCAAGGGTGGTCAATTGACACCCCAGGTTTTGGGGGGAAAAAAAATTAAATATAGACATTCTGGCAAAAAGCTAAAAAGTTATATATATTATTTCATGTATTTATGTGACAGGGAAGAAGCAGTGGCCGAATGCTTGGGCGGTCTGTGTTATGGGAGTGTTTGCATAATTGGTCGCGAGTTCGAATCTCCCTTTGAGTGAGTTGCTTGGTTGTCTTTTTTTTTTCTTTTTTTTTTTGAATATGCTGCAATTCATTACCACGCCTGACGCCTTCACTAGTCCTTGACCTTGCCTCCTCTCTTCGACTCTTCTCAACCCAAAGCCCCAAAACCCCATTACCCTTCATTCCCAACCTTTCTCTGCCCGTCTACCGGTTTGCCGTTCGCCCATGCCGGAATCCGGCCGGCCACCACAGCAGAGCACGCCACTGACTCACCATCCCCGCATCTCTGATTTCTAAACGCCTCCTTGCCCAGAACTCTAAGTTCTGTAAGTATGCTGATTTTGTATACATATATGTTTTTTTTGTTTCATTTTGTTTTGAGGGATGAGGGTTGGTGTTGGAAACGGAAATTTGATGATGGTTACTAAGTTTGTTTGATTTGGAGGAAGGGGCAAATAAAGAGGGTGGTTGAACTATATCGGGTTGCAAATTGGGCTGGAGTCCAAAAGAACTGCTGATTATTCCCTCTAGAATTTTTAGGTTTCAGGGTGAATTGTGGATATGTTATGTTAATATTTGAAGGTTGGATTCATTGAATTGAATGGGTAGATTAAACAGCAGCCTCCTTCTCCTTCTCGGCTTCTCCTAATTTCAGTTCTGAGGTGAATTCAAGAAAAATTCCTAATTTTTGTTCCTAATTTTGTTAGTTTGTAAATAATTGTGTTTATTTTACTGATTTTAGTTAGATACTTAGATTCATGTCAAATAATTGATTGATTTAGTTCGATACTTATTTTGAGATTGATCTTTTTAAAAGTCTGTCGAACGACGATATTATGCTTTACTTTCAAAGCATGAGATCTTGTCGAGGATAACTTTTTTAAATGTATTAGTTGCGCATTTCATTTTTAGAACTATTAAAGTTTATATTATATGTAATATTAATCCCGACACCCCTTGCTTTGAATCCTGGCTCCGCCCCTGTAGGAGAGTGACACTTGGAATATGTGCTCAGGGGTAAGACTCTTCGGTGTCCTCAGACATTTCCATATACTACAGTATCAGCGTGAAAGTCAAGTGTTTAACTCATGTTTGAGGATAGGCTGCCTAACTCAGGTACTTTGAGTGAAGCAAAAGATCAAAATAATAGCTTCGCATGTACAGATGCCATTTTTGAAAAGGGAAGGGTCTGGAAAAGGCCAGAGGGAGTGTATACATGAGATACTCTCCTATAAGAGCTCCCAAAGATACTAACATGCTAGTAACCTTAGAGGAATATACTTGCAAACAGTTTCTACAGACTCCTCCGTCCCAAGAGCTCCCAAGGGTATTTAAATGCGTGTAAGTTGTAACCTCCAAGGAATACACTCGCAAACAATTTCTATAGACTCCAATATTCTCCGTTACCACCAAGGCTCCAACATCCAACCATTGACGTTGTACCCATTTTCCTCAGAAAACAATATATTGACCCTTTAGGACTTCATCTTCTTTGATAGTTTGATCCTTGACATTTCTTATTCCTAAAGGATGTTCTCAACATGTGTAGATATTGCTGAATTTATATTGTGCATTATCTTCTGCGGAAAAAACCTTCAGCCTTGTACAGCAGTGGAGTGCAAAAAAAATAAATTGAAGGACATTTACAACAAAAAAAAGATCCCAAAACCAAGCATTTCTTCATCTGAGAACTAGTCTAGCAAATTGACAAAGCTTTTATATTGCCACCATGAAGACTTAAAGGCAAGAGAGCAAAGACTAAATGAAGACAAGGAAACTCTTTTTGGGGGGGGGGGGGCCGGCCGCCAGGGCTTGGGGGGGGGGAACTTCTTTCAACTTGGAGGCAGTGGCCGCCAAGGTTTGAATCTTGGTCATGAGAGGGGGACAAAACAACTTCACTAACTTATCTAAGAGAGAAGGAAACTTAAATCTAGTCAAATTGGTCACTAAGTTGCCCCCCCCCCCCCAAAAAAAAAAAAAAGGAAAGAAAAAGAAAGTAGGCTATTCTTTACTACATACAGCTGACAATAACAAACTAAAGATGAACTAATCAGGTCAGCTGCCTGCACAGAATCTCTATTATCATGCTGGACAATCTTGTCATCACACCTTTTTTTACAACAGAGAAAAAGTTACTAAAAAAACAGAAATGGAACGAATACTGGGACCAAATGTCCTTGAAACCATAAGAAAATAATAAGAAAAAGTTGACAATTATGCCTGTGAAGAAAACCCGCATTAAGCCCACACCCACCATAATCATTCCTGCTTTTACATTCTTCAGCTCTTCTCTTCAAGGTCTTAGCACAAATAGAAGTAAGATCTGAGGCTTACGTCCCTCTGTGTTAGGTTAATCAATTCTAAACCTGTTTTACCGGAACAGGGTTGAACATGGTTATCTCCGGAAAAGCTTGCCAAAAGCTCGAGTTGCATAAGGTCCGCAAATCACCTTTGTGGAGAAAGCTTAGTATCTTGCAAATCTATTGTACCACAGTAACATCAGGTTCCTCTACATTTTTTTTCCTTTGTTTTTTTTTGGGGGGGGGGGGGGGGTATCTGGGTACAAGGAAGTTTATTCCTCACAGCCAAAAATTGCCAAAAAGCTGGACGCCCAATCACAAGACTACAAGAGTACCAAGACCCTTCACCAGCAAAAAAAGGCTAAAACCAGGAAACACAGAACATGCCTCCTTAGGATGGCTCATTAAGCGAGCTAATTTGCAGTCTCTGTAATAAGAGAAATTCTGTCTTCTGTCAAGTTAGACATTATCAAATCAATCTCTTCGAATCCTCTCTAAAACACTCCAACTGATCACAGACTTGTCTGAATTAGAGATAGCAGTTACATCCGAATTCGAAGCAAATCCGATCCGATCAGAGGCAAAATTATCCGATTCAAATCCGAAACAAAAAAAATTGATTCCGAATCTAATAAAAGTAATCCGAATCCGATTCGGATTCGGAGGAGGGGTAAAATTCGATCCGACTTTCAATCCAATCCGACTAGATTTTTAAATATTTCAAATTTAAAATTTAAGTTTAAATTTTAAAATTTTTAGAAATATCACCTACCTAATATACCCACCCTCCCCCCACCCCCAATGTGTCAACCCGGCCAGTGTTATTTTTTTTTTTTGTCAGCAAGGTTTTTTTTAATATGTAAAAATTAAAACGTTGAAACTTTAATACTCCCCCAAGTACCACTTTGTCAGTTCCTCTCGTCTCGCTGCTCGGCTAGTTAGTCGCTCTCGACCTCTCACTACTCACTAGTCGGATAGTAATAGCAGTAGCTCCCTCCTCAGTCCTTGGCTTCTCGCTCCAACTCCCTGCTCTCTGTCTCTCTCTCTGAACCTTTGTCTTCTCACTAATTTCTACAACGCCGATATCGAACATTTCGTTGTCCCTCTCTGATCTCTCGTGAATGCACATCTCCTCTTTCTACTTAATTTAACAGTTCATACAATAAAATCTAAATATATATTTTTTTGATAAGGAGTATTATTTTTGATAAATATATATTTTTATCACTAGGAGTGTTGTTTAGATTTTTGGGGTATAGAACAAACGAAGTTAGACTTTGGGTTTTGCCATTTTGAGGTTTGGAAAGATTGTTGTTTTTGATCATTTTTAAAGGTTGATCAAAATTATATTCTAATACGTAATTATATATGAAATTATGGATCAGTGATATGGTCAAAATTATATTCTAACACTTAATTCTAATAAAAATCTCAACTCCATACAAATAATAATTATAGATGTCATTATATAATTTATATATACCCCTAATCGAAGACCAATACAGAAGAAGAGCTTAATAGCAAGTGGAGGATTTGTACTCTTAATTTTTTTTTTTTTATGAGTAGGACATTTTATTTGTAATATTTCAGATGCATCTCGTAGTTGCTAAGACTTGTAACTGTTGGAATATGTTGTCGTTTTGTTGAGCTTGAAATATGTTCTGTCTTGTGTTCTTCGTTTAGATTAAATGTTCAGGATTTGGTTAATACATATATGAACGCACATCATCGCATTGTCTGGTGGGTAGAATATAGAAAAATTGTATAAAATTATTGCGTTAAGAAAGGAATTATTTTGGATCGGATAAAGTCCAACTCCAATCCGATCCGACTCGAATCGGATTCGGAGGCTCCCCTTCGATTCGTCGGATCAGATTCAGATCGGATTTTCGGATCCGAAGATAGATCGGATGCGGATTCGGATGTTTCAATATCCGATCCGAATCCAATCTGTTGACATCTCTACTCTGAATGATCCTAGTAAACAGTACAACTGAACCATGTTCAATTTCTAACATGCAATCTGAGCAGGATGAAGATCGAAGCAAGTTCAAGTCCTCTTCCTCACTGAATCAGCCAAGCCAATACGAAACCAGTCCCCATAGGTATTCGAAAACACCAAAAAGATGCTCAGAACTAGAAAGGCATCCACCACATCTATTTTGGCCAAATTTCCCATAAAGGAACCATTCACATTGAGCCCAAGCCATCCTTCAAGGAGGTGCTTCCAAATCTTACATCCTCTAAATAAACTGTTGCTTGTTTTAAGAATACCACCATGTGAATTTCTAATACAGTCCTCGCGAAAATTATGTAACTGAAACAAATCATCTTCAAAGTGAAGAGAAACCCAGCAGGTAATTCTAAGCTTAGTTTTAAAAGGTGCAAGGCGCAATGAGGCGCAGAGGGTCCCAAAGCGTGAGGCACGAGGCGAAGGTGCACGCATCATGGATGCGGGGCGCACTTCTATGCAATTTTTTTTTTAAGTCTTTCACATTTCACAAAGCATATTTTGCAGAAACAAGTTAGATAAATGCATTAAAAATGTGATTAGACATCAATATGACAAATAACCTTAAGATATGTTATCTTATCATTATTGTTCTCCAATGCACACACTTATGGTACAAGTTTAGATCACCTTTTAGTTCCCAAGGAAGGAAAGAAAGAAAAAAGGTAAAGATAAGGCCAAAAAAAAGAAGAAAAAGGGAGAAGATATAGCATTGCATCCTTGAGGTGCACCTCATCCCCTCTGAGGCGCTGACCTGGTAGCCTCATGCCGAGACGCGCCTAGACGTGCTTCAGGCGGGCTTTTCTAAACTAAGATTCTAAGAAACATTCCACTCCTCATTCTGGATAAGCATCTAATTCCTGGCATTCCAAATAGTCCAGAGAGAGTAGCAAGCAGCACAGTGAGCAAGCATTTCTACATGAACCCACCAATAACAAAAATCCCAGCAGAGACCAGCTACTGAACAAAACTGGGCAAACAACCTACACAAACCCACCAATTCAGCACCCCATACCACACAGCAATAGTTTTAGAGCAGTCACACACGAGGTGCAATACTGATAATACACTAGGAGTCTAACACTGCAGAAGGATCAATAGAAATCGTCACAGAAAAGAGGATGCCCTTGCTAATAAAATTTCTTGAGTCAGAAATTGAAACCCAAGAGATGCCCTAGTAATCTAAAGCTTACAACAAAATGCTCGATAAACATCGGCTCCTTTTGGCACAAAGCATATGCTGACCAAAACCTTACCCATTCTCCATAAATTATCACATGAATGCTTCCCTGTGCAGCTTCCCTTGCAAAGATAGAGCTTCAAGGAGATGTCCTCCAAACAGTCTTCTAAAATGTCATTGGCTCCTAGAAAAACTGACCGGAATTTCAAAGGAACACCCAAGTTGAATTGTTTTAGTGGTAATTCTCACGAGTTGGTCTAAATCTCATGCCACCCTACCTCATAAGGTACAGATTTTTAATGCAGTCTTGTTCACAAGCACCATTGATGAAAGCATCACATAAAAAATTTGGAGCCTAATGCTAGCAAGCTTTATATAGGACTCAAGAACTGAAGTGTTTTTAGTTCCTCCAAAGCCATACAAGAATAAGAAATACTTCTTGTATGGCCGTTATGGTGCTATTAATAATGCTAGAACAGATCAAGGGTCTATCAGTCACAACTCCAGGTTGTATCCCATGGCCCTAGTTTGTGAGTAACTCTGCAGCAAATCGGCACCTGCCCAGGACCAGCAGACTCATACATCTGTCACTCTCCTCCAAAGCCAGTCTCTTTCATTAAAGAACCATCACAACCACTTGCCTAGAAAACTCCATTACAACAAAGACGTCTTTGAATCCTAAACCTCTTTTGGAGTAGCCTCTAGTTAATAATATGCCAATCAGTAATGACCATTTTGACATAAAGAACCCTTAATAGTTTGAAAATGCGATGCAATCATTTTGAGATGAACAAACGAAATGATGTTAACTTTACATTGACTTTTCAATGATTCACAAATTTAAAAGCACTAGGAACTAACAAGAATGTTGAAAACGTGATAAATAAGAGCTGAAAAGCATTGAAAATGTGATAAATAAAAGCGGAAAAGCAACATACAAAGGTAAAAACATACCTGAGTGCTACCTCCTTGCGAACTGTGTAGCGTATTTTCTTATCAAAGTTTCGCTCTTTTCGCTTTTCCCGGAACCTGAGCAGTGATGCCAATCTCTGGGGTACATTAAACCTCTGAGGAGTGGTACCCATTACCTGATTGACGGTCGAATAAGTAAGGATACAAAGAATACAATGTGTAATACAATCACCAAATTGCTCAGATCAACTTACCCTGTTATTCTGGGAAGGGTTCAGTGGTAAAGCAGGAACAGTTGCAGGTACCTCACGCCCTCCCAACAAGAGTAGTACTGCTTGAACCTGAATCACATTACAACAAAAAATAAAACTATGAGAAGCCAAATCTTGAACATGCAGTCAAGAACAATAACTTACATAGAACAAGAAGCATTTGGAAAAAATAGCATGTACCAAAGAAGGAACACAGATTCACCTTCTCTGGTGAGACGGAATCAAACACATAAACCTGGCCTTGGAAAGAGAGAGTGAGCTGGTTGTTATCAGTACCAGCCACCATCATTGGACTATCAGAAACAGCTCCAGGATCACTATGAAGTTCGCCACCCATCCCTTCACCCCCAGCAGCACCGCCATCATCATGATCATCGTCCATCCCATTCCCATTGCTCAAATGATGCATCCCATGATTTTGATCATGCATATAGTGCACATGCATCTGTTGCTCAGCATCCGTCATGTGCATTTCAGGATCACCACCATGCAAACCATCCATATTGTTCATCCACTTCACTTTCTCCCCAAATTAAACTAGGGAACAATATGTCAATATCGCACCCTCTAGATAGTGAATACCTCTACACTAAACCACAAATATTCACATTCTGCGGATTGCAAAGGCCCTCAACGCATTGCATGATACCCCATCAAATTTTTCCATACTGACACCTTCTAGTTCTACTGTCTATCCACAGTACCCACGTCCTCCCAAAACTGGTTACCCAGTTCTGCTGATGCTGAATTTTCTCTCTTCGATTGTGCCGCAGATACGTCACTTGGAAAACCCAGAAATCTATCAAAACCTGGAAGCCATCACAGCATGAATTTCTACACAGTATCACACCAAATTCTACAATACCAGAAAACGCAGACTTCTCAATATATATATGCTCAAAAAATAAAAATAAAGCAAAATAACTGAAGCTGATATATGGGTTCAAGCATCAACGCAAGATATAAATCGAGAAAAGGGAAAACAGAAACAATGAATCAAAGATGAATACAACATGAATTCCAGCGAATAAAAACGCAGATGAAGAAGAAATATTAAATCCATACCTGGAAGTATTTTTAAAATTAATCCATACCTGGGGACAGCCGGGGTCTCAAATCTCAATTAGGGCTTGATTAAACCCAAAAGGGTCATTAATATCAAAAATTATATGCTTTGATTTGATAGAAAAATTGAAGATCTGTAGTTTATTGCATTGGATTGGATTAGAGAAGGGCTCGAGCACGCTCTTCTTCTTCGAAGATAAGTAAGATTAAGGCTGAATTCAATGGATTATGGATGTCGATAAAGATAGAGAGAGAACAACGCAGGGAGGGAGAGAGAGAGAAGCATGGAAGAACGGAGATTGAAACTCTCGTCCTCTGTTGCCCTGTTGCTAGCAACGATGCTCCCACGGCTTTTTATTTTTCTCCCCTTACTTTCGTTTTCCCCATCCTCGAAGAGCTGAGTCCTTTTCTGAAGTCTCAACTTTAGGATTTGTTGTCATCACTTACATCAACTGAAAATGGCTTTAAGAGTTGTTATTATATATTTAAATTTGAATCTCATTTATATAAATTTTTAGGTATATTTTTTTTAATTTATAAAAAATATTTATTTATATTCATTATTAAAATATATTGAATCAAGTTGAAGTATGCCAAAATATGATAAATTATACAACTAAATCACCTTAAGCATATTGAATATTTGAAGAAAATCTAACCAGATATTTTGAATAAGTATTTACAATGTTGAATTGTACAAAATGATGCTGAATTGTGCTAAAAGTTGCTAATTTACATTAAGAGTTATTGAATGCTGATCATAAATACCTATAAAGTCAAAAAGAATGTGTATTTTGCACTTTATTCACATTTTTAAAAAGTTGGATAACTTTAACGTGAGTGATTTTAAAGATGAGTAAGATGGTAACGGCCCTTTTGCAACTTCTCTCAACTAGGACTAGGAGCCAGTGGCCACTGATCAACTCCTTTCAACTAGGAGAGTAGGCCGCGGCTGCTACCAAGGATTGAACCTCTTGGTCGTGAGAGGCAGATGCAACAACTTCACCATCCTATCTAATAGAGAATAAAACTTAAATCTAGCCAAACTCGCCACTTAAGTCGA
>JACYFF010019584.1:120080861-120110067 GCA_017589665.1 Selenicereus undatus | reverse complement strand
CCCCCCCCCCCCCCCCCCCCCCAAAAAAAAAAAAATTAAATCCTTTTTTTACTCTATGCTGAAGGCAAGAACCAACTAAAGATGTATTGGTAAGGTCTGTTCTACGTGCACAATACAAAATCCCTGTTACTGTATCGGACAATCTTGTCATCACCCCTTTCTTTCTGATAGGCAGAAAAATCAGATGTCCTTGAAACCAAAACAAATACATAAGAAAAAGTTGATGATTATGATGGCAAAGAAAACCCTTGTTAAGCCCACTTCCATCGCAATTATTAATGGGTCTACGTTTTTCAGCTCTCTGCATTCGATCACCGCAGCAAGGTTGTCCATTGTTTTCTCCATAAAAGCTTGCTCAGGGCTTCAGATAATTCCATCACTTTCACCAGCTTCATTTTGTCCCCCACCCAGGTGAATTCTTCTGCCATAAAAGCTTGAGTTCTGTATGAATTCTGCCAACTTTGTGGGAAAACTTAGTATCTTGCAAATCAACAGTAGCCATAAATTAAATTCAGATTCCTTTATGTCTTTCGTTTCTTTTTTGGGGGGTGCAAAAACTGTGTTCCGGATGCAACTAATTGCCAAACAGCTCGGCACTCAATCACAAGAGCAATAAGATCATTCACCAGCAAACATCCCCAAAAAAGCTAAAACCAGCAAAAACAAAGCATGCCTCCTGTGAATGGTTGAGTTAGCGAGTTGATTTGCTGCTCTGTGACATATGAGGAGTTCCGTCTTCCTTCAAGCTGGAAAGGGTGTGATCACTCCATCTTCTTTCAAGCTAGAAAGGGCGTGATCAATCTCTTTGAATTCTGCACAGACCATCCAAGGTATCACAAACTTAGTCTGAACCCAGTGAACACTCGCAATGAACCATGTTTAATTTCTAACATGGAATCTGAACAGGATGGTGAAGATGGAAGCATTTTCAAGTCTTCTTCCTCACTAATCAACCAGCCTAGTAGGTATGTAGCCCCGAAGGTATTAGAACATAAACAAAGGTGTTTATAGCTAGAAAGGCCTTCAAAACATCTTATAGGGCCAGCAAAGGAACCATCAACACTAAGTCATGCCATCCTTCAGCAAGGTGCTTCCAATCCTTTCAGCAACCCATTGCTTGTCCCAAGAATACCACCATGCTAATTTCTAATACAGGCCTCACACAAATCATGTAGCCAAGTCAAATCCTGTTCAAAGTGACGAGAGACCCGCCGGGAAATTCCAAGAAACATTCCACTCCTCATTCTGGATAAATAATCAATTCCTGGCAGTCCATATAGCTCATAGAGCACCAAGCAGCACAGTCACCAAGCAATTCTACATGAAGCCACCACTAACACAACTTCCACCAGAGACCAGCTGCAGAACAGCACTGGCCAAGCAACCTACACAAACCCGTCAATGTAGCACCTCACACCACACAAAATAATTATACACGAGTAACAATTAAATGAGGCGCAATATTGACTAAACACTAAGAGTCAAGACTACATAAGGATTAATAGATATCACCACAACAAAAATAGGGATGGAACCCTTGGAAACAAAACCTTCTTGAGTCTGCAATAGATCGAAACCCAAGAGACACCAAGTAATTGAAAGTTGATTTTCATAGAGAACAAGCAACACAGAAATGCTTGGCAAACAACAGCTCCTTTTTGCATGAAACATACACTGATCAAACCTTACCCAGTCTCTACAAATTATCATATGAATCTTTCCGTATGCAGCTTTCTGTACAAAGAGTGACTTTCAAGGGGGACGTCCTCCATACAATCTTCTAAATCATCATTGGGTCCTAGAAAAAACTGACACCAATTTCAAAGAGAATGCCTGAGCTTAAGTGGTATAGTGGTAAATTTTCACAAGTTGGTCTGAATCTCACCCTACCATCCCTTATAAGGCAAAGTTTTTTAATGCGGTCTTGTTGACAAGCACCATTGGTGAAAGCATCAAATAAGAAGAGTTTATTTCGAGCCTGATGCTCGAAAGCTCTTAAACAGCCTCAAAAAGACAAAAACTAAAGCATTTTTAGTTCCTTCCAAGGCATACAAAGACGAAGAAAAAAATGGTGAGACCGAATCAAACACATGAACCTGGCCTTGGAAAGAGAGAGTGAGCTGGTTGTTATCAGCACCAGACACCATAATTGGACTATCAAAAGCAGCTCCAGGATCACTATGAAGTTCGCCATCCATCCTTTCACCCCCAGCAGCACGGCAGCACCGACAGCATCATGATCATCATCCATCTCATTCCCATTGCTCAAATAATGCATCCCATGATTTTGGTCATGCATATAGCGCACATGCATCAGCATCTGTGATGTGCATTTTAGGATCACCATCATGCAGGCCATCCATATTGGTCATCCACTTCACTTTCTCCCCACATTAAACTTCGGAACAATATGTCAATACCACAGCCTCTAGATAGTGAATAAAATTTCCCATTCAGTTCATCGCTCATGCCCTAATAAATCCCACTGCATGATAACCCATCAATTTTTCTGTTACTGCCACCTTCTAGTTCTACTGTTTATCTTGTAAATTTCGGGCCTCTCTCTCTCCCTCAGCCACAGTGCCAACTTCCCCCCAAAATTGGTTACTAGGGGTGGGCAATGAAAAGGGTCGGGTCGAGTTGGGTGTGGGCTTGGTCGGGTCATGGATCTCATGGTTGGCCCATTAACCATTTGGGCCGGATCGGGCCTTTTGTGTAGATAAATGGACTGAATTGGGTTGGTCCATGGGTGATCCGTTATAAAATTGAACAAACTAGCTTGCACAAAAAAACTGTTTATAATAATAATTATTATGTATAAAGTATTGGTAATAAGTATAACTAATTGTAAAATGTAAACTAGTGTGTCAATTAGGTTGAAAAAATAACGGGCCACTAAACGGACCATTAATGTGTCGACTTAGTCCGGCCTTTTAATATACCTTAATGGGACGGTCCATTATTGACCCGGCCCTTTATTTGTTCTATTTTAAACGGATTGACCCACTTGACCCAATGAGTACCCGGCTCGTTGTCCATTGATCCTACTAGTTACGCAGTTATTGTGATGCTAATTTTTTTCTCTTTGCTCGAAAAACCCAGAAACCTATCGCAACCTGTAAGCCATCGCCGCATGAATTTTCTACAAATACCAAATTCTACTATATAAATATAAAGTGCAGAAAATGGCCATGCTAAAAAAAAATTGAAAAATAAAACAACTGAGGTTATTTATCGATTGGCTGCAAGCATCAACATAAGATATAAATAAATAAAAGGGCAAAACACAAGTAAAACAATGAAATCAAAGATGAACAGATCACGAATTCTGTGGCGAATAAAAACCCAGATGAAACAGAAATAGTGGCAGCATTTTCGAAGTTAATCCATACGCAATGACAGCCAGAGTACTGCTCGTTAAAAAAAAAGAAAAAAGAAAAGGAGGCCTTTTGTAGGATGCTCAAGGGCTTGCGTCAGCAGTTCTAGTTGCAACTTGCCCAACATTTCTGATTCCTTTTGGGCTACTGGGCCCACTAGTTGGGCCTTTCTTGTAGCGAGCCCATTCTCCAGAAAAAAGAAAAGAAAAGAATATGCGAGGTGGTTGTTTTTTTGGGGGGGGGGGGGTTTGCCGGGGTTTGGGGCAGTTGGGACTATGGGTAGCCAATGAATTGGGTAAATATGGGGCGGAACATGACGACTAAAATACGATCAATGAAGGGTTTGGTCGATCTTTTTAGAGCATTTTAATTGGCTCGGTTGATTGATCTATGGATCATTAGTAACTCATTGTACTTGTTCATTTTTCGTGATAACTAAAATAGGATTAATGAAGGGTTTGGTCAACTTATCTAGAACATATTAATTGACCTAGTTGATTGATCTATGGATCATTAGTAACCCATTATACTTGTCCATTTTTCGTTCAAACTTCCCCTCACAGTGCACTACAACAAAATAAAGCATAGATTTCTTATGCATTGAAAGTTACATATAAGCTCACTAACGACTGAAACTTAACAAAATAAAGTTCAGCTTAACTAATCCGAGAATCATGGGTTTAGAAAATTCGTTTAAAACTCAAAATGCATTAAACACATAGATCCATTTTACACTTCTACCTAAAAGTACATTTCAAAGAAGAACCACCATAATTCAATCTGAACTTATATCAAACAAAAATAAACTAACCAATTTGTTTAATTTAATCATTGTTACGGAATGTAACGATCTTAACTAGATACGTCCCCACAACATTCTATCCCGTTTATTTTATTTGATAATTGTGGATAATATAGGCATCTCCCTTATAGGCAGAGTTACGTGTTTAATTTATACATTATTCTTTTTATTTAGCTCGAGGACCAAATGTAGGCGTATGTACAACAACAGCGTACTGGGATCTCAAGTGTTTGTTCCTTGATCTTTACCCTTGCTTCTAGGTGTACACGCGGGATCACTCTTTCTATATGCAAGTATCACTACTTTGTGACAAAATTCATCGTATAATAGCTCCAAATGCTATCAAAAGCTGCTTTACTTGGTAATTTCCTTAAGTAAAAAAAGCAATTAAACCGTGACACTTGAACGAAAAAAAATACATATATTCAACTATAATTTTTCATTCACACGAATGATCTAAGATCATATGAACTTTAATAATTGGCCAGTTTAGTTGAGATTTCAAAATGATTATATGTGATTTTGAATTCATAAATCCTTATACACCACACATAGTAGTGATTGCCACCATTTGTGGTGGTGGTGCATCATATCATATAAGGTTGGTTCTCCCAACCATAGAAACTTCGATGCATACTTCAAGCAAGGAAATTAATAATTATCCCACAGCACTGGAGGTCTTGTCCTTAGCCAGCCCCATATCATAACTTCTTTTTCTTTTCTTTTTTTTTAAGAAAAAAGATAGACAAATAAGAATTAAAATCACCACAACCCCACCACACATAGCCCCCACCTAACATGTTTTTTGAACACATATTGTGCATGAGGTCTATAAATGAGGGAGGGTTTTTGTTGATTTTGAAAATAAACTTAATATGAATTTGTATGATCGGTGGGCAAGAAGATCAGAAACACATAAATAATTCATTTATAAAAAAAAGATCATATGAGAGATGTTTCTTTGGATTTACAAATCACCAGACACTTTGCATGATGAAAGATGGGGAATGATTTTGTGGCTCCCATTGGCTGCCTCTTTCAAGTGGACCAAAATGGAGAAGAGGAGAAAGAAAATCCAATTGACAAAAGAAAAAAGCAACTCATTGGCCCCCACTAAAATAATTCCCCCACTTCACTCCCAGGCCTAAAAACCCTAGAAAATGATGCATTTTCTTTTTTTTTGGGGGGGGGGGGGAAGGGGGTGGGTGTTATAATGTTTGGGAAAAGAAGAAATAAAAAGCTTTTTTCAAAAATTACAAGTAATTTAAGGCTATGGGATAGGATAAGTTTGTTGATGTGGGGTTGTCCCTTATATTTATTTTATAATCATTTTCTGTTTGGTTTGAGGAAAAATGTGATTTGATAAATTCAATTTTAATATACAAAAATTTAGTTTGTTTTATTTTCTTAGAGGATAATAATGTTTGATCATTGTATTTTGGAATGCTCAAGGATAAGATTAGTTTTACTTAAGAGTCTTGTACTCTTGTACATAGTAACTTGGCATAAGCAATGCGAAGCAAGTACAATATAAAAAATACTAGTATATATTAAGGATAAGTTTAAATAATTATATTTATTCTCAAAAAATATGTACTATGTTGATTACATTTCTTATATGTTCTATTGACATTTTAGAACGTCCTCTTATTTTTATTTTGATTTAAAAATATAGGACAATGTATGCCCAAACTTTTATATCCTAAATATATTAAAATATATCTGCTACAAAGTTATTTTTAATCGAAGTTGTCTCACGTAAAATCTTGACAAAAATAAGAAAACATTGGTTAGTTACTTAGATCATATAAAATACAACCACAAATTAGACGAGTTTTACAAAAATAAATTGTGAAAACATTTAATTTAAAAACAAATGTGTAACCAAATCCATTCAGTAAAGCGCTATGGAAAAATTGGTTCCCCCCCCCCCCCCCCCAAAAAAAGAAAAAAAGAAAAAAGCCTGCAGTGGTAGGGTGAAAATTTCGCGGCAAAATTCGGTGAAGGGACGGTATAATTTATGTGATCAACCGCCGCTCTTGGATTTTGTGGTTAGTCTCCAGGCTCCAGCTAGCCACAACAACCGCTTTAGGCACGTGTCATTTTCTTATGGGTCTATTTCCTTGATTTTTTTTTTCCCCATTGAAATATCCCCTGTTTTCTTTCCTACTTCCTCCATTTGCGGCATCTTGCTTTCGATGTTTGACAAACCCATACAAATGTTTCACTTTAACTTTTTCCTTTTCAATATATATTTGTTTAGAGAAATTAACATTTAAAAATGGCACTTATACGGATTTAATAAATTTTTTTTATCATTCGTAGTTCGTTGATATAAATTAATATATATCTAATGATAAATTTTTTTCATGTGACAAATAGATATGAATAAAAATTGGTATGTAAATTATGAGAGTTAATTTTTTTATTTTTTTGATATTTGATAAATGTAAACAAATAATTTAGACAAAGCTAATAAAATAATTAGCAACAACTGATAATTTGGCTTCTTTTAGGTGGTTTAGTAATTAATTTTTAGCGTAGAAAATAATACAAAACATTATGACTTAAACAGTAAACTTAAACGTGTATAAAAATGAAGACCAAATAGAACGTCAACCGTAATGATCCATTGCAATATTGCCATGTCATTGAGTAGGCTCTTAAAGAGCATAAATAAATCGTTGTGTTAGTCACCATCATTCTTTCCTCTTTATATATTAATTATATATAAATTCGCAATTTATTTTTATTTGTTTTAATTATATATTAATTAAAGCTCTGGCCTTAATTATGACTTGCCAACACCCTTGAGAAGTAAGGCTACAGACAAAGTGAAGCGGTACCTAACATTGAAATTGAAATTACGATAATGTCCTTTTTGTTACAGGGTCATTATTCTCTTTCCAACAGACCGGTCTGATAAGGTGTGTAGCGCCATCATTTATAATCTCAAGGCCTTCGTATTATTTATCCGATGTAGAACTCTTATTTGTGATATTCTCTCCCATTCAATCCCACAACGCCCTCGTCATAAATGAGTTCCCCTGCCTACCCCTTTCCACGGAGCATTTGGAGAGACATCGAAATTGAGTTTTAGTTGGCTCTGATACCACTTATCACGAGACCATTATTCTCTCTTTAATAGGCTGGTCTGATGAGGTGTGTGACATTACTGTTTATAAGTTTACGACCTCTCATCACTTATCTGATGACATTTGGCATTGTGATATGTTGCCATGATAGCGTGCATCAATACAGCACATGATTTTCTTGGTAAAATGTTGGTGTAGATGTAAGCCTGTGGTTAGTTCCCGGAAAGCAGTGACACTCACACCGTTGACTAAATGCCAAGACTGCTGATCTTGTTCAACATGAGCTCCTTGTCATTTATGACTACTAATCCATGCTTTGTTGCTAAACACATGCAACAATGTAATAACTAATATAATCAATAAAGTTTTTGAAAAGTATTTTTAACGATGAATTGCGAATGTTAATTAACAAAATACATTAATAAATTAAATAATGCATCAAATTTGAACTGAATTAAAACCTAATCAATTTAGCGTCAATTCAATCATTTTAGTTTTAATTTCTTCAATCTTGGCCATGATCATTTCACAAAGAAAAAGTTTTCTAAAATCCCTATTAAATCAATTATCAAAGCTTGAACATTGAGACATGTTGCATGCAAATAATATCACATTGATGATTTCATATATTGGCCTTAAGTCTACAAATTCTATACAATTGTTTATAGTTTCAATTTCCTCCCATTCCAATTATTGTGTAAGAGAACTCCTTGTGTTGCAACTTTGCTTCTTTAATAAACGAGCCTCGCCAAGCTACAAGCATTAATTAAATTTACACATCGTTACTCATATAAGCCAAGAAATAATGATGACTAGAGATAGACAACAGGTTGGGCATTTAAAATAGGTCATCAAAAGGTTAAGTAAATAATGAATCGGATCAATAGTAGGCTCGTTAAAACATATTAATGAGCTGAATCGGGTTAGCCCATCAACGACTCTTTTAGTGACCCCCTTGTTTTTTTCAACTAACTTGTCACACTAATTTGCATGTTACCATTAGTTAACTTTATTAGTAACGCTTTATATATACCAATAAGTTTCATATAAAACTCTTTTTTTGTACAATTTCGTGCCATTTTAAAATGGGTCAAAAGCAAGTTGGCTTATGACTGACCCATTTACTCACACGACAGGCTGACTCAGCCCAAATTGTTAACAGATCAATCATAATTCAACCCAATCTACTTTGTAAATGGGTCGATCATAACCCGACCCACCCCTAATAATGACTATCAATTAGATCAATTAAATCGTGAAATGTGCAACTTGGGTTGGAAATGCACCAGGGGAGCTGAAACACGAAGGTGGCCAAAACTGGCCACACTATCATCGAATAATTAACATCAGTTACAGAAGAATAATGCACTGTGTCCTTAAGTTGCCGTTTGTTTGCCGGAGTTCTATTATATTTGGCTCCTCACATCGTTAAATAATCGGAAACGAGGGGTAGTTCTGGCTAGCTTAATTGCCTTGCAAACCCAAGGGCAATAGATCGCCACATATATAGTTCTACACTGTTATAAATCTTTGCATGTTTGTCATGTTAGGAGGTCATCATATCATAGAGTACGTTTTGCCTTGCATTTAAACGAACTTTATGTCTTTATATTAATTATCTAAGATTTAAAGCTCCAACATCTAGTATAATAATTATCATGCTAAGTGATCATTGCTATTTATATCTTTAAATTGCATATTTAGTTTGATAACAATATTTACTATTGATATTTCTATACAGAAAAAGAAAATTGATACATTTATTCTTAACTTTTCATGGCCTGTAGGATGATCGTACGACGACATTACCAAATCAACAATTTTTTATTCAAAAAAGTAAGAATGTCAAACTAAACTCGAGCTGAATCCTAAAATGTATAACTAAAATCTAAGCCAAACTTGAACCTAAACTTTATACGTTCAACTCGTCCCAATCAGACGCTTGCACTAATTAGTTATTATTCTAACCCAATTATTTGAACTTATACAGTCTTAGAATGTTTAGTATTACAAGATGGATGATCCAAACGACCATGACAGAACAGTAAAGACTATGCAGAGGTACAGGGGGGCAAAATGGGAAAGGAAAGTAAAGAGAACGTAACAATCGTAGAAAAGCTTCCAATGGAGAAACGAGGTGACGCGTGGTGGAATGTGAATCAGGGTAATAATAATATGGTGGAGTAGCGCCACGATTGTGGTCTGAAATTAAGTCTTATTACAACACAAAATTAAGCCCCACAACTACGTACAGCCACTCCACACCACCACCATAAAACAATTTCCTTCTGTTCCACTCCTCCGAGATATTTTTGACGACTATACTTTTCTGTTTACGTGTTGACTACTCATACATACTTCCAATGGGCCCCCCTTTTGTTTTATTTTATCTTTAAATCTGTCCCACATGTCCACTCATTTAGGTCAGGAAAATATTATAAATTTACATTTTCTTTATATGATATGATTCTTTTATATGCTTATTTTGGTAGGATTGATGCCTTTGATCCAACGGCAGTGATCTTTACTAATCTAAGGGTTACAGTTAGTTAGAGTTTTACTAAATTTTTCTTTAATTTCACGGTATTTTTATGTACTAATAGCAATTTGACTATGATAAAATAGAGATTAGAAAATTCCAAAAAAAATGTGGTACAAAAATAATATATATATATATATATATGATATTTTGAATTTTAATAATATGTGGACCCTGCCTTAATAGAAAATAGAGAAATTTAAATATAAATTATCTTATCTGTATTAGGCCACAAGTATTCTGATTTCCCTAAAATATAAATGATATTTTAACTTAGGTATAATAGTTTGGACTCCTTTCTCAAAATATATGTTGCGGACATTGGTTAAATTATAAATACAATTAAATTTTGATGAGTTGCAAATTACTGTATGGTTGGTGATACCGCCCCAAACATGTATGAATTGAAGTATGTATTTTATTTGTTGATATGTAAATTGTCAAAAACGAAAACCATTATGATGGAAATATTTTCAAAGTTTGGCAAAAACTTCGGCATGACCATCATAATGTGACGGAAGCGGCACAGTGATTGATGACATGACATAGTTCGATACTTTTGAGTAAACCGTTAATTATTTGCCATTTGGTTTGCATTATTATAATAAGAATTCTTCTGTGGTCATCGAAGTGTCAACATTTTTTTTTTACTTTTTGGCTTCTCCACCACCAAAGAAAATTAAAATCTGTAAATATCCCCCCAGAAAAGAAATCTATAACAGGCCCACAAGGCGGCCCATTAGAAAAATAAAAGATAATGTGGCAAAAATAAAAAGAGACTTGTTTTTTTATAAAAATTTTACGTAACGGGCTAAAATAAATTTGTGTTTCGAGAGCAACGAGGTTTGTGTGGACAAAACAAAAGTACCCCTCCCCTCTCTCTCTCTCTCCCAAGCCAGAGGCGTATATATATACTCTATATTATCGTCTATTTTCTTCCTCCCTCGTATTCCACAACTTCTTCTTCTATTACCTGTCTCTCTCTGGCTCTCTCTCTCTCAGAGATAGTCACATAGGTTGCTTCTGATTTTCTCTCTCCACTTCTTCTCCGGCGGAAAACCCAAACCCTAGAACGCAAGATTTCTGCAAAAATGGCGGAACCAAAGCGAAATTGCGAGCTCTGCAACGCCGAAGCCACCGTCTACTGCGCTTCCGACTCCGCCTACCTCTGCTCGAGTTGCGACGTCAAGGTCCACAACGCCAACTTCCTCGTCGCACGTCATATTCGCTCGTTGATCTGCTCCAAATGCCGGAATCTCGCCGATTTCCGCTTTTCCGGAGCCGGAACCTCTCCCCCGGCGAGGAATCTCTGCAAATCTTGCTCGCCGGAGGATTTCGATGAGGACGACGACTCTCTCTCCTCGTCGTCTTCTTCCTGCGTGTCGAGCACCACCGAGGAAGAGGCGGTGAGCTCGGCGGCGAGGAAGAGGAAAGAGAAGAAGAGATCGGTCGGTGTGGCGGTGGATTTGAAGGTGGAGGGCCTTTTGGTAAATTGGTGCAGGAGGATGTCGGTGGATGAAAGGAAGAGCTGGGACGTGGTTACGACAGCGGTGGAGCTGCTCGGTGGTTGCTCGAATAGGATGACGGTTTTGCCCTTCCGTGTGTCCTTGGCGGCGTCGTTTTGGGTGGCTATGAGAGTCCGCCGCTGCCTCGGTGGGGACACGTGTCGTGATCTGAGGAGGCTGGAGCAGATCTCGGGGGTGCCAGCTAAGCTGATCTTGGCCACAGAGTCTCGTCTTGCGCGGTCCATCAAACGCAGACGGTCACGTGAGGATCACGAGGAGGGCTGGGCTGAGTGCTAGACCAGACTACCGGTTGGTTCTAGGCTTCTAGCATATTAAAAAAATACAAAAATTTAAAAACTGGAATTAGGAAACCCCCCCCCCCCTCTTTTTTCTTTTTTAAATTCAAACTGAAATTTCATCTAAAAGAATGTAAACAGAGGATCAGAACAAATGTGAACTGAAGCAGTCGGGTTTTTTTGTGTGTGTATGTGTGTGTGTGTTTTGGAGGCAGATTTTTAATTTGGTATGTATTAATCAGATATTTTAGTGAGCTAAGATGAGTTTATGGTGGATGATGGAGAATACCCAAACAGCGACTTTGATTGTTTTATTTTTTGGTCAATGAAAATATAATGTTTTTGAAAATTGAAGGGTCACAACTCTAAATAATTTTAAAAGAAAAAAAATAAAATTAGTTTAGATGGAAAAAGCCAAGAGCGCTGAATCCTTGTCTTGGAAAAGGAAGGATGGGAAAAGCTAGGCCAATGCCCGAACGTTCCAAAGTTTTGTCTTCTCTCTGGGATTGCGACAAAGTCGGCTGCCTCAGAAGTCCGATGTAAGGAATTCCTGCAATATTCGTTTTCAACAAAGAATGTCGTCCTCTAAAATGGGCCGATGCATTAGTATTTGAACCAAATAAAAGAAAGTTTGTATTAAATAATAATGATGATGATAATAATAATAATTAATAATGATGATGATACTAATAATATTGTATAATTTTTTATTTGTTTTTTCAGATGGCTATAGTATGATCTAATAAAATAAAAATTCACAATGTATTAGTAATGATTGTAGAAGCAAATGCTCTCATATGTTGAATATACACTTTTTAAATTTAATTTTTCACATATATCATTGTTAGCTAATTTTATAAATATATGATTCTAATAATGTAATGTGAATTTTAATAGAAGTTCTAAAACAATGTTGAAAGTGAACAAGTGAATAGATCATATACACCTATTAACTATTACAAGATCGCATGTAATAACCACAAATTACAATGTCATCAAACATTTTGTCAATTTTTATGTGGCGTATGAAACTTGTCATTTTCTTGCCATAATTTGTACAGTTGAAAATGACAAGTTTATATATTTTTTTTTAAGTTTGAATTATAGCGAACTAAAGCAAAATATATTTCTAAAATTTATTTGTTTTATTTTTATGGAGTAGTATGTAGTTTACGGTTTTTAAAACTAAGATCTAACGGAATCAATCTGTCTATTATTTTACAATTCAAGAGTAAGACTCCTATATCAGGCTTTCGCATACTCCACCTAGTAGAGGAATCTTTGGAATATTATATTTGAATTTAGACTTGGATGAAATGCATCATTTTATCTTAATTATGATCATTGCATTGCTTCAACTATGAACGACTAGCAACGAATTTTCGTGCATGTCGTGCTTACTTTGTTCTCCTATTTTTATGATCATATGTTTAATCTATACACGTCATATTATGGTATTATAAATTTGATATTTATTTTATTAATATTTTAGATGGTTGATACAAGCAAGTGGCAATGACATATATTAAAGTTCTTATCTATTCATCATAACTTGATTGGTTGTGAATCTCAAAACCAACAAATCTTAGCAATTTGTCCATAATATAGTAATTCCGTGAGATTCTAGGATTTCTATTAAGTGGTCTAGGTCGTCTCATAATAAATAATTAATCAATAGTAAATTCATAATACTATGATGTAAACTGTAAATCATTCAGAATCCTAAGATATAAATTATATAATACTAATCCCCGCAGATAACCACTTGTTTAAGGAGTAATTAAATAGTAATTAATATCAGTTTTGAAGATTTCTTTGGGGGACTAATCAAGATTACGATGACAATAGTTAATGAATCATCGCATGGTCAAGAATGATTGCTACCTTAAATACGTTAAACTTTTGAAAACCTCACGACAAAAGAAATCACTTTTTTAAATAAAAAAAATTTAAAAAAATTTGCAAGCTGGCGTTGTTTTCTCCAATCCACATGTTCGTTGTACCTGTAGCAAATATCTAATCTAAGCATACATTTGAATAATTGAGGGTGTGGAATTAAAGATTAATTAATGACCGGGCGCGGTGCAATTTGAGACTTGGAGAGTTTCTTGTGGCTTAATTTCGGTCACATTTTAAGGTTCTTTTAATTTGTGCTGCATATTTGTCTTACACAATTCGGTCGTACCTACTTAGTATTTTGAACGCATGACAGGTTTGAGGCTTCAAAGTAAAGCTCTGCATATAATGTGTACTGATCACCAGATTGATATACAATAATCCCGTTGAAATATTTTAGGCTAATTTCATGCTGAAGAGGCCGGCTTGAATTAATCGTCAAGAAAGGGCCATGGGTTGTATCAAACTAAGCTAGCGACGCTAGGGAAGGTAGTGGAGCTGGAAATCTCTATCCTTAGCCTACTAGTTTTCGCCTGCATTGGGGAAAATTTCCATCAATGAGGATGAGTTTCAATCTCTGAGTGAGGATAGGGTGAAATTTTACCCCGTCCTCGTCCCTGTTTATTCGTATGAGGAAAAATCCTCATCCTCATCCCCGATTTCCTATCTCAGATTGAAGAAAAAAATTCATCCTCATTTTCATTTATAATTAAAATTAAATATAAATATTTCATTTATGAACATAAAATTAAGGTTAAATAGGTAAATTTACTTCAAAAAAACCCCTAGTTATATAATATCCTTTATCCTTCTTAGACTTTGGATAAGGTGTGTTTGACTTCTTAAACTTGGTTAGGTTGTGTAATTTTGCGCATTGACAATATATTTGTGTTGCATAGACTTGTTAAACTTCAATTAGGACTGAACTGTGAACTTTGATGAAGTTTGTTAGATCTGTATTGTGTGGAGCCTACAAGAGCTTTCTGCTATTAATTAAGCTATGTTTGTTGGACAACTTTGCATTTTATCTATGATTTAACTCGTAATACAGTCTTTACACATGAGGGAAAAATTACAGGTACAAATCTCGATTGGGGTTCCATTGGGGAATGAATCCCCAATGGGGAAGGAAACAAGGAGAAGTTTTTTCCCTGCAATGGGGAATGGGGCCATGGAGCTAAGTGGGTATTGGGACGGGAAATATGCTCCCATCCCTAACCCACCCTATTGCCATCCCTAAAAGATACCCAAAGTTGAGAAATTTTATTTGATTTTGGTGGGTGAGTTTGAAGAATAAGTTAATCAACTTGATTATTCTAATACATATACAATATAGGTATTCATTTGACATTACCGCTATATAAAATAAAAGTGATACAGAGTATTATGGTTATGGGTACATTAAGTTATTCATCCTTGTGCCCATAAATAATCATGTTGACATAAAATACATTAAGGGTATGTTTGGTAGGGAGGAAAATCATTTTTTCGGAAAATAATTTTTTCATTTTATGCCGTTTGGTAAAATAAGGAGGGAAAAATCGTTTTACCTCATTTGAAGGAAGTTGTTTTCCATTGAAAAAGTAGGGAAAACGATTTTCCAAACTCAATTTTTGTTACCCAATTTTGTCTATCGTTCTATTTTCTTTTAATTGTACCTATAATCACTCTATTTTTCATTTTCATTTTGTCTCTCATTCTTGCCTTCTTCTTTATGTTCATCATGTTCATCGATGATTTCCATCGTTAATCTCTGTAATTATTTCTTGAGTTCTCTGATCTTGTTACAGTTGCCATTTTTGAAGAACTTCGCAATCCAAGATATCCATCGTCTCCCCGTTCGTCATTTTCTTTAATCTGGATTTAACATCACTAAAAGTCAAGTGGGTAATAATTGGGAATAATTAAAAAATTGAGATTCATTAACGTTGACTCTCTCTTTTGTTGGGTTTGTTATTGGGTATATTTCTTACTGATTTTTTAGGTTTGATTTTGAAGAGGAGAGAGAAAATAGAATTCGTTGGTTGAGTCGGGTCAGAGTAGTGAGCAGGGAAGGGGGTTGATGGTAAAAAGAAATGAAGTGAGGACGGGTGGTTTATTCTATCAAATAGCAAAAAATGAAGTAGAAAGAAAATGATTTTTCATTCTACCAAACAGCTGAAAATGTAAGTGGAAAATCATTTTTCTTGGGAAAATATTTTTCATAAAAAATGATTTTATGGGAAAATGATTTCCCCCTCCACCAAACACACCCTAAATCAGGCTGAGTTGCCAATTATTAAATTAGACGTAGCTTGATGATTTGTTGGTGGAGTGCTTTTAAACCATGTATAGTGAATCTCCATATAACATAAAGAATGCAATTTTCGTTGGGTCTGAATCGATTTATCTAAATATAAATCTGAATCTGAGAACAAAGTAACTACATTTAAATGGCTTGATCGAGCCTATGCTTGTAATTCTTGGTTGAACTTGTTCCTAAATTATTGTGTGCTCCATTGTCCATTCTCTATTATGGTCATTCTTCCATGCGTCTCTAATATCTCTTTGCCAATGACTTGAGTACCATACCGAACGTGAAGGTTGTATAGAGTTGAAGCTCAACCTGAAAACTACAATCTATAAAGTTGAAGTTATACATTCTAACGTCTAGGAAAGATTGAATCATGAGTCGGTATGACACAGAAATTTTAATAACATTGTATGCTGAGGTAAATAAGGAACAAGACAGATATAAAAATTAGACGAGAAGTACACACCCATGACATGTAGTTTCTTGTATTAATGTCAAGGTTGTTTTCTTGCATGAGTTTATCTACTTAATTTTCTTCTACAAGGCTATGCTCAAAACCGACTTATGTTATATTATAGGTTTGGGTTTATAAATCTAATGACGTGGTGCATTGTGAAGGGAGTTTTTTTTTTGGGGGGGGGGGGGGAGCCTATATCATACACTCCAGTATATGTACTCCCATACGATATATAAGCCTATATGACAAATACAACCCAAAAAATATATGTATATATAATATATATGGGAGCACGTGTTCTTGGGTGTACACAATAATTTGCCGGTGGGGGGGGGGGGGGCAGAAGATGCAATAAAAATAGGGATGAATTTTATAAATTAAGCACAGTTACCTATATTATAATTAGAGGAAGTCTACCTGCCGTTTGGGTCATGGACAGGGACGGACACATATCTCACTAAAATGACGAAACCAGACTCCGGCCCAACAGTGTCAATTGAGCCTGCTATTACAGCCCAATTAAGATCGATTAGTTGGCTGTCCAATGGGCCAATTTCTGATCAAAATGGTACACCCTAATCAGATCCGCAAGGTCAATTCCGGCCATATTGTGCCCACCCGGTCCATCTGTATGGGCTTCCCCGCCTCCCTCCCCCCCCCCTTTCTCTCTCTCCCTCGTTTCCCGTGCTTCGCCATTGTTCGAACCCCAACGGGCAGCAGCAGAATAATGATGATGGGGTCCAAATCACATGCTCGTAAAAGTACCTTTGTATTTGATTCTTAGTAATCTTTTATTTCCCTTTTTCTTCGCTTTTTTAGACTTTTTGTAATCTAATTTTTGCTGTTGGAGGTTTCTCAATTGTCTCACTACCATGGAAGCCCTCTCGAGCTCTACCATCCTCTCAAAACTACCAAAAACGAATCACCTAGTTCCTGAAACGCCCCAATTTTCCATCAGACCATGTAATAAACGAGTTGGGTATTTGAAAATTGACGAAAGTTTCAATCTTTCTTTGGGGATTTCCAATTCTGAGAGAGTTGGGATTTCTGGGTCGAAGATTTTGGCCGTTTCTAAGGACGTTTCAGGTGAAACTGAGGAGAATCCGGGGTCTGAAAATGGGCGCGGTTTGGTTTCTGATGAGTCTCACACTCTTGCCGAGGTAAATAAATTTCCCCCTTTTTGTTTTTCTTCTTTTGTGCCCTTAGTATGAAATGAAAAGAGTATCCCAAGCGCGAGTTGGTTGCTTTTGAGTGAGAAAGAACAGCGGTATTTGATGAATTGATGTTTGTTACACTGGAAGGTGGATGTTACATAAACAAGTTATGGGACTATGAGTTTTTGTTGAACTACTTATGAAATTTGTTAGAAGAAGAGGGTTTGATTCCTCTGTAACGGATCAAGCAAAGAGATGACCTTCCGTGAAATTCATACATGAGGGGTTGTTTGCATATGATTGGAGCAGCATAAATTTGCCATGGGCGTAGCATTTGTAGTGTCTTTCTAAGTTGGCTGATTAAATTCATGCATTAAGAGTTGTTTCTTAACCATTGGAGCTCATCATTTTCCATAGATAAATCCTTTGTAGTATTTTCAATGTTGGCTATGTTTATGTTATGTTGGAGTGTGGTTATGTATATGCCCTTACTTATTGTCTGGTTCATGATCCTGTGTGCAAGGAGTAGAAGATAGATATAAATTATGGGAAACTTGAGTCTTCTGATGGATAGAGTTCATTCTACATTTCTATGAGATTATGTTTTTGCCGGCCCATCTGCCAATTTGAGGTTCTTGGATAATCCAAATTTGATGGTCCTTTTTTTGGTTTTTTTCGGGGGGGGGGGGGAGAACTTATTAGCTGAGTAGCTGGAAATTTTAATGAGCTGTTGAATTTCACAATGAAGGGAAAAGACACATACCCTTCTGGGATTAATTGCTTACCTTGATTAATTGTTATTTCCTGAGGTTGTTCTTTGTTAACAAAGATTATTCAAATTCCACAGTTTCTTTTGATCAAAACTGCTTGGCAGAATAGCTGGAAATGTTTAATGAGCTATTGATTTTCACAAATGAAGTATAAAGATGCTTATTCTATTGAGAGTATTTACTTATCCTTGAGAAATGTTTTTTTTTCCCCCCCTTGGGGTTGGGGAATTGGGTGGCAAATACTAGTGAAAGCATCCTCATCACCCTCCACCCATGCTAGCAATAGAAGTCCATTTCTAAAAAGATTGCTAATCCTAACTTTTTGAGGATTTTGTCGGGCTCAAAAGTGATAATTTGTCCAACATATGCATTAATTATTATAAAGGAGCAAGTTAGAAAGCTTAAACTGTCTGCTCTAAATTTCCTTAGCTTTCCTGTGCAGTAGAACGTTCTGCTTTTGTTGTTTTGTCTGTGAATGCACTTATCAGATGACTGTTTTGGGTTTTTGGGTGATGGCTTCTCTCACACTCTGAAGGCCAATCCAGATCTAAAACCAAATATGAAGAAGGTATTTGATGATACGTCAAAGCCAGCAGCGCCTATTACAGCAGGTTTGGTTAGTGGAACTGGAGGAGGAACAAGGGCTGGGCTATTCAGAACGCCCATCTCTGGGGGCGTTCAGAGTGCCACCTCTGCCCATGATTTACCCAGACCAGCTTTGGCAGTTCGCAATTTGATGGAACAGGTAAATTTCCATTGTCATATTTTTGAGAATTAAAATGTGAAACCATGGACTAATAATCTCTGATGATTTATTGAGTAATTGAATTTAGGCCAGGTTTGCTCATTTGTGCACGGTCATGTCCCGTATGCACCACCGAAGGCAAGGATATCCATTTGGCTCACTTGTGGATTTTGCCCCTGATTCCATGGGACGTAAGTTATTGAATTCCAATTTGTCATTGTTCTTCATTGTTGTAGATATAAAACTATGAAAATAACTACAATGATTGGTGTAAGAAGGTTTGCTCGCACTTAGCAATCGTCTTAATGTTCTCAGCTCCCAGCTGGGCGGGAAGTACCAACCTTTAATCCTTTACTGATGTATTTTATGCATACAAGACAGCTAACATTTGAATTCTGTGGATGCAGATCCAATTTTTTCTTTTTCGCCGTTGGCTATTCACACCAGAAATTTGTTAGCTGATCCACGATGCACACTTGTTGTTCAGGTTCCTCCTGTCTTCTTTAGTCACTTCATAATATGTATATTAAACTTTCCATGTATGAATTTTATTGACGGTTAGGATTCATAGATACCTGGATGGAGTGGATTGTCAAACGCAAGAGTGACGATTTTTGGTGATGTCTTCCCACTTCCAGAAGATCAACAGGTGCTTGATAGCTCATTCATGTTCACTTCATCAATCACATCTGTGACCCAGCCCCCCAGTTTTTGAATGTGGTTGTGTTTTTGATGTTATTAGGTATTCATGAATATATCTTTAATGTGTTTCTGATATGCCTTTTACCTATGCTTAGCTCTGAGGAGTGTAAGAATCAGGTTTCCTTGTCTAATCATTGTTTCTACTTTTGTGAGTTGGTTTGCATAAATATGTGGGTTGAATTTTCTTGTTGAACATTATTTGTTTAGTCGTTATGTCCTCTTTTCTGGTTGTTAGGAACTGTTGCTAATGTTTTTGGATTGAGGATTATACCTTCTTTGCCGATTATGATCCAGCAAGGCAGCAATTAATTAATGTCGTTTCTCTCTGCCCAGGAATGGGCTCATAAGCAGTATATAAGGAAGCATCAACAAGGGCCTTCTCAACAATGGGGAAATTTCCACTATTTTAGGATGCAAAACATTAGGTAGATCCTCTCTCTTTCTGTTTTAGCTAATAAAAGCAGAATTACATGCCTCTCTTACCTGTTGTTGTTATGGCTTTCTAGCTGCATTTGGAGTTGATTGTTCTCTGTTTTGAATGTTTGGACCAGTGATGTCTATTTCATTGGTGGCTTTGGCACTGTTGCTTGGGTTGATGTGAATGAATACGAAAACTTAAAACCAGATAAAATTGCTGTTGAGGGAGGAGAGCAGTACTTAAAGGTGAATATTTACTCAATTCTGGCATCCAGGAGATGCCGTGTTTTCGAACTTAAGGAGGATGGCCTTTTGGGACTGTTGGTTAACTGACCTGATTTTGCAGGAACTGAATGCTATTTTCTCGAAGCCCTTGAGGGAGCTTTTGTCCACTGAAGTTGAGGTCGACGATGCTGCTCTTATCTCAATAGACAGCAAAGGGACTGATGTGCGTGTTCGCCAGGGTGCACAGGTACGCTTCAGCTTGCATGCACTATGGTCATGCTAATTGGGCCTGGTTGTATGAACCTGAAATCAGACTCAACCTATGCCGAAATAAGGCAAATTAATTTCTAAATTGGCCCTCAAATTTCTGAACTTAATTTTCTTTACAAAGCTTATGGGCAATTTTCTTTACAAAGCTTATGGGACAAACTGCCAGACTTTATATGACTTGGACTGAGCTGATCGGACCTGGATACTCTTATCATGCATTGGCTTAATAGTCAGCTTAGAAAACCCCAAACTCAGTTGAAGAACATGTTTGCAAGGTCTAATGTCTGGGTTATTATTGAGGCCTTCTGTCTCTCTTGCAGTTCAACATACAGAGGATATCCTTCGAAGAAGGGCATGCTGTTGAGACTCTTGAGCAAGCCAAGGCTGCTCTGCAGAAACTCATAAGCAAAGGCCGGGTTTACAATTTGCAGAAATGAACATTCTGCTTCTTGTAGCCTTACAAAAACATCATTTGGGGGTGAGTCTATGTACTAAAAGCTAAGCTAGTGATGTAATGTAGAAATAACAAAAACAACCACCTAGTATGAGCCCTGCCTCAGCTGTGTGCCGCCTTACCCTATCTTCCGAGAAGTATAGAGACTATATTTATACGCGCGATTCTGTAACCGTTACAGAGAGTGGAAGTTTCATATAATAACCTAGACCATGAAATGCAGACGAATATGCAAATGTATCATCGTACTGTATGGCTAGAGCTGATGACCCATGTCTGAAATTTATTTGAGACTGAAAATTTTGCAGTCTGGTGCCTATTTTTACTGTTAAAGATGGATTCCGACATAAGAATTATGGTCGTTCAAACTGTGCCTATTTTACTGAGGAAGCTGGATTCTGACGTGAGAATTAAGGTTGTTTTTGATTGCTCATTAAATTTTACAACCTGTTTAGGAGGCGTATACTCTCTCTCTCTCTCTCTCTTTCTCTCCCTATTTTGTGTTGGACATATTGGTGGTGGGGGCTTTTGGAGTTTAGGTACTAAGAGCATTTCTAGCATGAGTTTAGTTTTTGAAATTCAGGCCTATCATATCAGTAAAAATTATAATTTTTTGAAACTTGTATTTTATTACTTCTTTAACCAATGAAATTTCAACTTAAATCATATAATAAAATATTCTTTATGGATTCACCTTATAACACAATCTTTTTTTAACTACCTAAATAATATTTTTTATTAAAAAAACAAATAAAAAATAATCGATGACAAGAAAGTGTAATGGGAGGGGGTGGGGAATGCTAGGACGTGTTGCCCCACGTGTCTCCCTGCGTTCTGCATAGAGTGGATTTGTACAATTTAAGTTAATTTGAAACTTGGGTTGTCAAACAGGTCAGGTCGGATTGACCCATTTAATAAACGAGTCAATTTTGTGTCGGCCTTGAAAATAGCTTAGATCTGCTCAAAACTGAAAAATAATAAGTTTTCACACTAAACGGTCAAATCGTGTCGACTTCGGGTCGAAATCAGTTCGGGTCGGGTCGGGTTCGTGTTTCTCCCAGTAAATTCGGATCGGGTCAGACTTTGACAGCTCTAAGTGGAACGCGTGCCAGTGGGTTGGGAAGCTCTAATAACTTCATTATGGAGTTTGATCAGATATCATTTTTTCAAGTGATTTTGTTTTTAAGCTTTTGTTGTGTCGTATTTTTTGTGAGAAAGTTTGCTATCATCTTTAAAAGTTATAATATATCTCATGATTGTTTTCACGTTGGATGATAATTTGTTAAGGATGTTTCCCTTCCAATAGTTTTTAAATTATTTTTGTAAATATCTAATTGTGATGTTGCTTCATGAATTGAAGGCTGAAACTAGAGTGCGTCAAAGCGTCATGTTAACTATTATGCCAAGAAAACATTCTCTGATGAATCAGTATCAAGCAGATATGTGCCCATTGAGCAAATTATTCTCTGTGATCAAAAGAAACTTGTAATTTTGAACCCCTCAAATAATAGTTGAAAATATTTTTAGATTTCTTTTTACAATTCATATTAAGTTTTATTTTAAAAAAAAATCGAATGTCTTTGAGGAATCAGGAGATGATGCTAAGCTGATTTTGTAATCAATGATCAATTAATTACTTAAAAATTTTAATTATTTGATGATAAATGATCTGTAAAATTAAGATTTCTTCTCAGACTTTTAAGTAATCAAAATCTGCCCAATGGCTGATTTGTAGGCGTAAACTTTGAAGGATTACATTCAGGGAACTTGGGCACACAATTGCCATCAGGAACGGCCCTGCTTCATGATTGGATGGCTTCAACTAGAGGTTCCTGTTTTTTGAGCTTTTTTTTTTGGGTTTTGTTTCTATATTCCCTTTTTATGAAGCGTGTTCAATTCAATATATATATTTTTTGGTGAGAAAGGTAAAATGTATAATTTAGGAAACTCTTCTCTCAATGGCTCGTCCTAAATTATTCTCAAAGAGGACACACTCAAGGTCCCAATGGGGGGACCAAATTTCACACTTGAATGGAATGAATAGAAAGTCCGTACTTAGCCAACTAATCAATATAATTTGGCCCGTACCTGAGTGTTCAATTCAATATAATGCTTTGGATTAATGCTATGAGTTAAAACCTCTTATTTAAAGAAAATAAACGGACACGTGAACTAGGATTTACGTGACGTAACGACTCTATTTTGTAAAATTAAACTCAATTTTCAAAGGACGCTACCAATTTTATTTTATTTTTACTCTCATATTTTAGTTATTAGAGGTCTAAATTATTTCTATGATAAATGAATTAATGTGTTACAACGGGCTATAAGTTCGATTGCAAAGAAATTATTCTTTTCGTAGGTCATTTTAGATTTACCAACTTCAAGCTATTTCAACCAACTTCAACCCACCTGAAAAAAAAAAATACTATCCTCAACTCATTTCAACCTATCTCAACCTATTTCAACTCACCCCTTTCATAAATTTAATAATTTGCAACCCAAATTGTTAAAAATAATTGACAAGTTGTACCGGCCTCCAACTTCTAGAAAAATAGTTACAAAATTGTAAAATTACCATTCAGCAAAAAAAAATGCACTAAAAATTACAATAACTTAATAAATTATTACATATCTTCATTATTTTAACCCACTTCAACCCACCACAAAAAAATACACCAACTTCAACCCACCTCAAAAAAGATACCAACTTCAACCCACCTTAATCATCCCCAACCTGCTTCAACCTTTTACTCATCCCTATTTATCAACGAAAAAAACAGGCCATCATTCATGTTCTTATCAATACTCTCCTACTTTGCTTATTTCTACGAACTTTTTCTAATCTTTCTCAATCTTAATTAACTCTTATCAATAATTTTAAAAAAATACTCACTTTTATTAACTTTTAACACCTTTTATTAATCATTATTTATTTTATCTATTTACCAACTTGTATTTTTGAACTAAAACAAGGGACCCTGATTAATGCTCTTCTAAATCTTTGAACACCCTTAAAGCATCAAATCAAGTACTGGTACTTTTTTCGGTTCTTCTAGGCAATCAATAAGGTGTCATTTGGTCAAACAAAAATCATGCAGTTTCTGAATGACTGATAGTATGTGGTTAAATGGGCTCACCACAGCTGTCTAATGCTGGCAACTTCAGTGGCCAACACATCAATGTTACAATCACCCGGTAATTGACGTCCAAGGTATCAACTGTCATGGTTAGAATTCAGATCAGTTTGCCTTATCTTAGCTGCCACTAAATGTCATTTCCAAGATAATTTTGATTTGATTGGTATCTAATTCATTTGGATTAAGTTGCATAATTAAAACTTTTATCTTCTAAAATTATTTAATTTTAGAAAAAATGTGTGCAAAGCAAGTGATGTTCATTGGCAGCTGGGAAGCTGGTTTCCTTGTTCTGACTCAATGGCCCCAAGCCCATTGGTAGGCCACTTATGTTTTGGCTAATTTAAGATTGGATTTAAGCTGAATGTATTGATTAACACATTATTTCAACTTTATAAAACAGATAAATTTAGCCAACCAAAAACAAAAGGAAATCATATATAATCTTATATTGAGGTATGTAATCTTGTATTTGCATATATTGAGGTAAATATGATAAAAAATGACAGTTTGGTATACAAGCATTCCGCGTTTATGCAGTGTTCAGGAAAATGTTTCAACCTAAGGGGTGAATTGTAGGCAGTCTAACATAACTTTGTTAATGGCTAATTCCAAGGCTTAAACCCGTAACCTTTTGGTCACACGGAGAAAACCTTATCGTTGCTCCAAGACTCCCATTCATTGAGGTAAATATGATGACAATGCAATATTGATTACTTCACTTAACTCCGTTTGGTCCTTAGAAAATTTGATGGAAAGAAAAGTTGAAAGGGAAAAAAAAATGTGAAGGAAAAAAAAGTAGGGAGAAAGTGAGTTTTTTTTCTCTTGTTTGGATTGAGGAAAAACTTCAAGAATTTGGATGAGAAATTTGAATGTTAATGAATTACTTGAATCATGTTGATATCATCTAAGTAGTGCAAGGTTGGAGGAGGTTAGGATTTTTGTTGGGAACTTTTCTCAAACTTTCCTCACAATTTTATGAGAAAAATTTTATCATTTGTTTCTAACAATTTTTCTATCTAATTTTCCTCCGTATTTTTGTTCTTTGTGATTTTCTCTAAACCAAACACAAGAAAAAAAGTTACTTTCCCAATTTTTTTTCTTTCCACCAAAATTTTCAAGGTTCAAATAGAGCCTTAAGGGCAACCAAACATGGTAATGAAATCACAATTGCTATTTTGATTGTATTAACACTTTGACTACACTGAACCAAACAAACCATTAATAATACGTATTCTTATAATTACATGAAACTTTGCCCCATGCTCATTTGTCATATAGTCAAGCTTTAACATGTTACGAGTCCAATACATAAATTGATATAGAGTTGGATTAAGCATCGTTTACAGTTATATGAATCTCGTTATTGACATTTTTATGTTGGAACATTTCACATTAGACATAGGAAAAAAAATTGAAGTATGATAATTTATATTTCGACTCAAAACTTAAGCTGATCATATATTTTCTTTTTGGAAATGAAATTATCACATCTTAATTTTTCTTAATTACAATGAATGGGTGATAAATTAATTAAACTTGAAATTTAATATGCCTATATCTCAATCTTAACTATTAGACTAAGATTTTAATAGCTAATCATATATTTGATTGATCCAGTATCTATTTAATGACATTCCCACCTATTAGAATTGCATCATGTATGTTCATACAGTCCATACACACACTCATATATATATATATATATATATATATATGTATATGTATATGTATGTATATGTATATATATTTGTCATGTGTATCTTATGATTTATGCGTTTTTGATTGAAATCTCCCTGTTTTAATGTATATCTTAGGATACTGTTTCAATTTTTATGGATAATTAGCAATACAACATCGTGTAAATAAAAATGGATGAATTTATAAAAAGTTGTGAATTCGCTATCCAATATAACTATATATAATTATATCATGTGTTTCATGTTTAATATATATATATATATATATATATATATATATATAAAAGAGCAACCCGGTGCACAAGCATCCCGCGTTCACGCAGGGTCCGGGGAAGGTCAGCACCCTAAGGGGTAAATTGTAGACAGTCTAACCTAACTTTATCAGTGGCTGATTCCATGGTTCGAACCTATAACCTTTTGGTCACACGGAGACACTCTTACTGTTGCTCCAAGACTTTCTTTTATATATATATATATATATATATATATGTATATACACACATATATATCCACACATATATACATATATATAGACACACATATATATGATAGAGATGATCATGTGATATACTCTTATGTTGATCCAATTCAATCTCAATCTCACGATGACTCCAAAAGGCTGTGTCACGTGGTGAACACGCGTGCAAAATATGGGGTGAGAAGTAAAAGAGCCACTAGTATGGTGAATTGAAAGCAAGCAAACCGCCAAATCAACAGGAAAAATGGATCACCAATTGATAGCTGCTCCTCCTCCAAGTCCTGCTCAGCGCCCAAATTTTCCGCAATCTGGATCCAGGAGAGAGAAAACCCCTCAATCATTCACCCAAAAGAAAACCCAACAACCCATCTATCTCCCCTAAGATTTCTTCCTTGATTTCGTTCATTCCCTCTCATTCAATTCATGGAACAATCTGGGGATGATAATGATGAATGCCCAATTTCCCACTTAGCTCAAGACCACCTCTTCTCAATCCTTCTTCTCTTGCCCGTAAACTCAATTCTATCATTTGCACTCACTTGTAAGAAATTCAACTCTCTTGCATCATCTGACACTTTGTGGCAGTCTATTTGTAGGAGGGATTGGGGACCCAGTTGTGTTGATGCCCTAAAATCTTCACTTTGTGCTGATAATGGAGAAACCCATGTCCATTGGAGGAAGCTTTATAAGGAGGTGGCTCAATTGGGTTCTGTTTCTTGCCTTAAGTTGACTAACCCAGTTGCTGATGGGCTGGTTCCGTGCCCTAGGGCTTCACACTCTCTAAATTTTATGTCTAATTGCTTGGTTTTATTTGGTGGGGGCTATGAAGGAGGTCAGTTTTCTGACTTGCCCATGTCTGACTTTGCTTCCATTTCTTTGCTCTTGATGTCTTTTTGGATGGATACATTAGTGAATTAGTTGGTTGAATGGAAGTTTTTGATCATGTTTGGTGTTGAGATCCTGCATCATTTTGAATCTGAGTTATTTTGGGTGTTGAATTAAGAATTTGACTTTCCTTGTTGGGTGAGCTGGGATTTTGAATACCTAATGGCTGTAGAATTTTCGACTCCTTGCAATGGTTGGGTGATACCTGTATTGTACCCCTGTCAGGACCACGGCACATGGACGTGGGTGCGACTCTTTGACACTTCAAATTAGGCTAAAGCATCCAGAATTTCTACCTGAGATTCCCTGAAATAAAAAGTTTGACACTTTGGACTTGTGTTTGTCCCTATTGAAATCGAAAAAATTATTTATGTACAAGCAAAAGAACATCTACTTATCTTCCTTTTAAAATGCATTTTCATGTGGCCTGTTCTTTTAGTCTTGGTCATAATCTCTTCGCTTTTGTAGTTGTCTTAGCTTTTGTAAAACTTTAATTTCATCATCAGATGATATAGGAAACAGCTTGTATTGTAGGTTGAGCTGAGCCTATCATTCCAACAGCTTACTCTTGTCCTTTGGAATTCTGTGCAAGTGCTATACAAGTCTGTTACTCCAGAAATTTGAGGAGGATCAATTGTCCCAAGCTTTTCATTGTGGCATCCTTCAGTAATTGTGTTGTGTTCCATGATAGAATTGATTGCCAAGAATTTTTGTTCATTTGGTTTAAAATTTTGGTTTTCCATTCAGGACGTCATCTTGATGATACATGGGTTGCATACCTTGGTTATGACTTCAGAAAGGTGCTGAAATGGCAGAAAGTTACTTCAGGCTCCCCAAGTGGCCGCTTTGGGCATACTTGCGTAGTAAATGGTGACTTCCTCGTACTCTTTGGAGGGATCAATGATCGTGGCATACGTCAAAATGATACATGGGTTGGGAAAATTTTACGTGATGAGACTTTGGGTATCACATTGTATTGGATGCTGCTTGATGTGGGCTCACTAGTCCCTCCACCCCGTGGGGCCCATGCTGGGTGTTGCATTGAGAACAGGAGAATGCTAATTCATGGAGGGATTGGCCTTGATGGTATTAGGTTAGGAGACATGTGGATCTTGGAAATCTCAGAGAACTTCTGCTATGGAGCTTGGCATGAAGTTCGAATTCATCCATCGCCCGCACCACGTTCAGGACATACTCTGACTTGTATTGATGGGAAAAGAACAGTTCTTTTTGGGGGAAGGGGATTGGGTTATGATGTTCTTGACGATGTCTGGCTTTTCGAAGTCTCAAACGGTTACCCAAGATGGATACAGGTTCTCTTCAATGTACAGAATGTTCCTGGGGGAATCTCCCTGCCACGAGTTGGTCATTCAGCTACACTTATACTGGGAGGTGGCTTGCTGATCTATGGAGGTGAAGACTCCCAGAGGCACAGGAAGGATGACTTTTGGTTGTTAGATGTGAAGTCGATGCCATCTGTCAAAACGCATCCTGTTTCCGCTGGCTCAATCGCATTACTCACAAGAATATGGAGAAGGCTGAAAGTCCATGGATATAGACCCTACTCACGCTCATTTCATGGAGCATGCTCTGATCATTCTGGCCGTTATGTGTTTGTTTTTGGTGGAATGGTGGATAGGGTACTTCATCCAGCAGAAGCATCAGGTCTAAGTTTTGATGGCGACCTCTTTCTTGTGGAGCTATTCTTGGCCCTTAATTAACCCTTCATAAGGTTGATGCATACCCGCTCTGGCATAAGGGAGATATGTGCATATACAAATGGAACATCTGAGCAAGTTTCTTACAGTAGATGCTGTACATTACATAACCTACTGTGGTGGAAGAAATCGGAGGTACTATTTAAAGGGGCTAGTGCAGGGGAAGTCAGAGACAGTTGCCAGGAATGCTCAAACCTGCTGCGGTCTACATTTATCAGTTGTGGGTAATCCGTGTACCATGATCTCGATCCCAAAGTTTATATATTAGACTAAAATGTGTAATTAGTGAAC